>DVZL01000507.1:0-22684 GCA_018236625.1 Lasaia peninsularis
GTAGTTTCGGAGCCTATTCATTACAACCAAACAAACAAACAAACAAACAAACTTTTCCTCTTTATAATATTAGTATAATATATCTATCTACACATTAGACCCGACACCTCGGTCCTAAGATAGTGGCCTAGTCCTAAGGTAGTCCTAAGTAGTCCTAACGAAAACAACACGTAACATACGTGTTGTTTTCGTACATAAACTACAATATAGCCAAGTTTCATCTAAATCCTTCCAGTAGTTTTTATCATAAAATAATAAAGATAAATTAAAAACAAAAAACAACTTTTTGAAAAAACTTTTATTATTTATCGAGTTGCTCTCAACGAAATGAAAGGGTCATTTGATACCCATATTGTTTGGTTCGCCATATTGGATTTAGAATAATGTCATGTATTATCGTGCCTTATCGTGCATTGTCATCCAAACTAAATTTCAGCTCTATCGGGTGAAGATATCTATTTCAAAATTGAATTCTAAGATTCCACCCGAACATACATATTTACATACATACATTGCAAGTTAAATAGAAGCTATAAAAAACATATTTTGCAGTAATACAGCTGAAACGTCAGAGTAACACAGGCTATTTTTAAACCTTCTCAGAAAAAAGAGAGTATTTTTTATGTGATAAGTAGGTATAACAAATGAAGTTGGAAAAAACAGCGGCTGTAGCTATAGGCGTACAGTATGTTTTTCGACCCAAAAAACGGACATCGCCAATTTATTAGCTCTTTCGACAAAATAAATCATTCTGAATCTAAGAGTAGCACTCCCGTGTGTCAATTTTGTATAAATATCGAAATAAAAATATTTTAATTTTTTTTTATGGTTTCCAAAAAGAATAGAAAACTCACATAAAAAAATAGAGATTTGTTTTCTTCACTAATTTTTTAGTCAATAAATGACGTATTAAATGTATTATATTATTAAGAAAGAATAAAAAAATATCAATTGTATAAAAGTAGGTTACATCAAAATGAACATATTTCCATACTATTTTTTTTGGACTTATTTATGTATATTGGGATTCAATTATTGTGCTAGTTCCTTAACAATGTTCTGAGGAATACTTAGTCCAAAAATCAAAACCCAATTTTACAGGATATCAGAGTTATTGGCTTTTAAAGATTTTCTGTTAAGGGCAAGGTCTTGACTTGAACTGTAACTATGGAAAAGAAGAAATTTAAAATTTAATGATTACTAATTTATGCCTACATCTTATCGATATATAATATATAATCGATTTGTACATAGCACGTAGTTTTCATCTCAAAATTTAGAGCCAACGTCAAGACATGAGATATAAGTATAAAACCTTACACATATGCATAACTACACATGCATTTACATATAAATATTGTTATATAATAAAATCACAGATTTAAATAATAAAAAGTAGCAGTAATTCTGTATTAATGATATTTGATTAAGTATAGCTTCGCCTTAAATCAAAATTATTTAAAAAAAAACTTTAGAAGTGAATAACTTCCATATCCTGAGAATTTGGGATTTGATTTTTTTTAAGTAATTAGAGTCCCCTGTATCAATTTAATCCCAAAAACAAAAAAATGGAATCCCAATAGGACAGAATAGAACCAGAAAAAAAATAAAACTAAAAAGATTATTATTAATATTAAGTTCTAATGAATACAGGTGTAAAATAAAATTAATAGCCGATAGTTCTAAAACTATCGTCAAAATTGGAAAATCGTAAAAAAAATATTTCAATATTTAATAGAAATTGACACTCGGGAGTGCTACTCATAGATTCAAAGTGATTTCTTCTATCGAAATAGCTAATAAAGTGGGGATGTCCGTTTTTTAGGTCGAAAAACACACTGTGCATGGTCCTACCATGTTTGACTACTGAGACGGTTAAATACTCTTAGTGGTTCTACTACAAACATACACCACAATCAAATATAAATAAAAACATAATAAAAAAAGCAGTAAAAATGTTAAGTAGGTCTACTGATGTGTTCCTGATAGTTTTTATTAGTTTATGAATTGAATTAAAATTGAAAACCATGATTCATGAAAATTGATTATACCCACTGCTTCTGAGCAGAGATACCTTCAATTTAAGAACGAAATAAAGAATATAATAAGAAAAAAATAAGGGAAATTTTGCATAGATAATATCAATATAATCATTACTCACTTGAGGGATCAGCATCACCAACTGTTGCTTGTTTGAACAGAGCATACAGTTCAAGAAGATCAGCATCGCTGGGTAGAGATTTTAGATTTCTGACATTGGCAGCAGCTTTGTCGAATTGCTGCAAAAATATGACCTATTAGTATAAATTTGTAATGCAATGTACACAATCATGCATCCTGCAACTCAATTTTTCTAGAAAAATTACATACATGACATTTCTACTCTAAGAAATTGTATTTCCTATAAGAATAGATATATGAAATTATATAACATATTGTCTATGAAAGTTGGAAAGTTGAAAAACCATTCAGCAATTATTTCCTTAAATAGCTGCAATAAAACATGTATGACCTCAATTAAGCTCACAAATAAAAGGAGAGAAGAGACCTCAATTGATTCAACTAAAGTGAAATAACCAACAATTTCTTATGAAAGTTCCAGATTATAAAGATAGGATACATTACACACATTACACTTAAAATTGGCACACCTCAGTAGCTTTAGTCATACATAATGGCCAACTTTCACAAATATTTCTCTTTAAAATGTGACAAAAATTTATGGTAGCTATAAAAATATTTTGTGTCACAACTTTCTAGAAGATTTTGAATAAATATACATAAAACTTAATTAAATTAATATTATATTCAACCATAAATAACATTTTATGGCATTCTTTTATATTTTCTATTATATATTTCATATCATAATTGATCATAGTTATTACTATCATAATTCATCATAATAATTTACTAGTAAAACTATTTTCCTCAATATTAATTATTTGTAATCAAACATGCAATATGATAATCAATTTGACTTTGAACTAAATGAACTCTAAACATTAGCATATCAACTTCAAACACTTACCTCTTGTAGAGACATTGTAGGATATTTCAGTGAGTTTTCTAACCTGAAGCAAAAATAATGTACACTATTTTATTACAACAAATAGCCATCTATATGTGTTGCTGTTATGTTCAGATAAAAACGTGGACATGACATTTTCTAAGTATTTAGCAGTATAATTAGCTTTTCTAATACAAATATTCTAGTCCACTAAAAGTTTAATGTTTAAATATTTGAATATAATTAAGTAACTACTCACTTGAAGGAACAGACGACCACCAACGGTGAATGCTCAAATGGAACTAAATGTTAAAATTATTCCACTTATCACACAGGAATTGCTTCAAAGACGACTCAGCAAGCGTGACGTGTTCTGTTATTTGTACGGTCAGCGACGGCAGTTTTAGAAATTACAAAGTGGTATTTCCACTGCGTTTGCAAATACTGTCTTCTATACTAAACTTATTTGTGGCTAAAACTCGACACCACCTGGAGTTTTGACTTTAGAAAAATATGATTTTCAATTTTCTTGTCTTGTACATAATCTAATATGAAATAGGCGGTTAGTTCAGTAGGCACAAAATTATAAATTATTTTAAAATTTATTGTAAAAAATAATCGAGTCTCCCAATTCCCAAACAACTTTCACTTCGAGATGTCACTTGCCAGTTGCCAGTTGTCACCTTTCTTTTTTGAAGACTGATGTCAAATTGATATTGAAATACCCATGAAGCTAAAGTTCATAGCTTTAAGGACTTGATATTTCTTTTAGGATTAATTCTATGGTTTATATTGCTGTGCCTCTAAAAGTATGGCACCTGTTGCTTCATAGTACCTATTGTTAGATTCTCCTGCGCAATCTTGTCAAATGTCATTCATAGGCAGTAGCCATAAAATTTGGTAGATTGGCAATATCAATTTTTATTTTATTCACTTTTATATCAAAGAAGAGGAAGGAAAATAGTACCTAGTACCTATAGTACTATAAAGTGGATACCTAGTAAAAAAGAGGGTATAGGTAAGGAGGAACATCTCTTCTAAGAGATTAATTCAAAATGGGTCCAGATGTTGGTATAAGAAATGGCGCTAGTGGAAACTACATTGTATGGTATTAACTATGGTGTGCCGGTGCCGCCGCTGCTACCTCTAGCGGATCTTTTTTAAATCTTCCCAGGAAAAAGTACCAAATCGAGTGAGAATCGGATCGCACCTATTCTAATCGTCGTAATATTACATTTGATGGTTAAATCTCATAAAAAATCATAAATTTCGAATTATTTCTCTTAGATTAGACGTGCGATATGTATTTTCGAATTGGCGCTTCTTTCCCTGTAGCTACTGTGGCGCCACCCTTATTTATGCGTTTTGACGGACATATTTTCATAATAGAGATGTTCCTCTTTAACTATACCCTCCATATTAGAGATGCAAGCATCTCATAAGTCATAATTGTCAATCCAATAAACGTCATTTGTCAAGAATGTCATTCACATGCGGTATCACAAAGTTGGGCCGGAGTCTGACATTTTCATTTACGAAACAGCTGTGCAGGCCGGTTAGCCTCAGTGCAGTCCGTGTGTTCAGCAAGGTACACTCTACCAAACCGGAAGTCAGCAGGATGTTCATTGCAGAGGAGAGAGGTGCCCCATATTCACCGGACTATCGCGTCTTCTTTAGTGAGTTCCGTTTTCTTTTGTTATTGACATTGTACACGCCGTACCATCTCATTAATTATTATTACCGGTTTTATTATAAAACGCTTTATCTTAAGCTGCGAAACCTCTAACCCTGTTCAATTCAAGGTTGGAGGTCCACGTCACTAAAACTTATTGGTTTTATTTTCTCTTATCTCGTCTGTTTTGCTGTATTATCAATTTGGTATTACTATTTATATCGCTTCGTAGATATAGATTATGATTGTTGGAATATAAATGCCTCAAAAGTCATAAAATATAATATATCTTATAACTTGTGTATGTTTTTTATAATGTCGCCATCGTCAATATAGATGTCATCCTAATCAATATGTATATTATGTAAATTTACAGATAACATAGAGTAAAGTGTTGTAGGTATTTGTTTAGATGAAAATGCAAGTGTACATGTCCACTTTAACACCAGCCAGGCTGAAGTGAGCTTAAATAAAGATAAACTGTTCAATCAAATCAAAATCCCCTTGTATGTAATCGTTCCTTTACTGACAAATATATTTTTACATATCTAATGTTTCTTATAGATGGTGTCTGATATTGATCAGACCAGTATTGAACCATTATTACTAACAAAAGAAACGTAACATATTACAGTGTAATAAAGCTATTGTTTTTACTTTTTGCTATAAAGTACTAAATAAGGTGCAAATTTATAAATTATATTTGGTTAGAAATAAACTTCCACAGTAGTTTAACTCCATATGGAACACTTTAAATGAAAATTAAAACATTAACCGAAAATTTATTTAACTTGATTACTAATGCTACATGTAACTTAATGTTATTTGCAAGGGTTTTTTTGTGATTATTATAGAACAATTAGTATGTTGAAAACCTTAATGTGGTGCAAAATCAAGCAATGAGAATAGTAAGTCATGTTATGGAGTGTGAGTTGAGTCTGCAACCCTTATTTTTAAGACAAATGTATTTAGCTTATAAGTATGTGGTTAAATGTAAATCATGGGCCAATAACCCTGTCATAAAAACTCTGGAAAAAGTTTGTGCTACTCTATATTTGAGGTTTTGAATGAAAAGGAAAACACCAATCCTTTGCAATATTTATAATGATTGTTGTCAATATAATGTCAATTCTGCGATATGTTTTCATTTGATTAGTGGATCTCTAGTTTAGGAATCAATTGCTTAATTAAATTTGACTTGATTTGTGTAAAAGAATCAAAGAAAGCTTATAATGTAGATAGGCTTAGATGTGAAGTTCTACAAGAAATTTTTAAACATTACTTGGGTGACAGTTATAAATTTACAGATGCATCTAAATATAAATACGGCCACGGGGCTGTGTTTCATGTTCCTGTGCAAAAATGCTAACAACTCTTTCATCTAAGTATACAATAGGATACCATCTTTCTCTCTCTCTCGGTGATTATAAAAGCGCACTCATTCTGCACTACACATGTATTAGACGAATGATTATCGTTTTCTTGCGTACAGAGGATGAGAATGGTCCAATCTCGCCACTGCACGACATCCCACTTTGGGCAGACCGTAGCAAGCGGCTCGCGCACATGGTGGTCGAAGTGCCGCGTTGGACCAACGCCAAGATGGAAATCAGCCTTGGTGAGCAGCTCAACCCCATCAAGCAGGATGTCAAGAAGGGCGCTTTAAGGTATATACATAATACTGTATGATAGAGAGATACTTAATGGGAAAAATATATTACAGCCATTGTTGAAATGCAATTTATTTTATTATTATTCCACATATTTTATATGCTCATGTTGCCAGACATTATGGCATAGTGCTCTGTAGCTTTTCGAACGGATTGATACTGACATGTGACGAATTATGTTAACTAAAGGGATACACCGAGCAATTGAACATAGCCACATTGAGTTCCTATTTATTCTCATATATCAATTTTATTATATTTAGCGAATGTTAAAACCACCGCATAATATACGATACGATAACGACAAGTCAGCGGCTATACGACTACATAGCATATATAGTACATACACATACTGTATATGTTATGTAGCTCTCAGAGTAAGTGGCAAACGTTCAGGTACGTGGCGAACGTGTTCCCCCACCACGGGTACATCTGGAACTACGGTGCCCTGCCGCAGACGTGGGAGAACCCTCACCACGTGGTTCCTGAAACAGGCGCGCGCGGGGACAACGACCCCATCGACGTGCTCGAGATCGGGCAGCGCGTCGCCGCGCGCGGAGACGTCATCACCGTAAAGGTCAGTTTGTGATCTGCCTTGCGTCCAGGGACAAAACATTTTTGAAAATTAAATAAATGATATTTACGAAACAGAAATATTGACAATCAAGCCACAAATTGTGGATCATATCATATATGTAATGCTTACGCTCGATTTTCACGAAACTCGGTGCACAAGCAGTGTCGTGGCCAATGAATCGACGTGGCTACGTTTGTCTACGTTTGCGTGTACTATACTCTTGTCGGGCAAAAATAAAAATATATAAACAAAAAAAAAACTGGAAACGAACGATGAAATAATTAATTAATCCAATTATTTTCAACAGCATTTCAATTCCGAAAGTGGTCAGTGAATCTTACGAAACATTTAAATTTTAAAACGCAACGAAGGTAAGGTACGCGGCGACGCTACAGGCGGTGCGACCTCCCGTTCCAGATCCTGGGCACGCTGGCGCTGATCGACGAGGGCGAGACGGACTGGAAGCTGGTGGCCATCGACGCGGCGGACCCGGCGGCGGCGCGCCTGCAGGACGTGGCCGACGTGGAGCGGGAGTTCCCCGGCCTGCTGCGGGCCTCCGTCGAGTGGTTCCGCCTGTACAAGGTGCCCGACGGGAAGCCGCAGAACCAGTTCGCCTTCGACGGGGAGGCCAAGGACGCCGCCTTTGCGCACAAAGTCGTCGACGAGGTCGGTCGCGACGCCGCCTAAACTTATCTATTTATTTATTTAAATAGCTCCATTGACGAACGATTGTGTGAGTTGTAACAATTGAATCTCGGAAATCGATGCGCACTCACAGTCGCAGTGAGCGTTTTAATTTTGAATGTAGCCGGTTCCTCCACCGTGGTTACAGTGATTGTCGTCGCCTTATCTTAGACTTTCCGCTCGGTCGGTCCACTTTGCTCAGCTTCTCGATCGCCGATGAGTCGTCGTGCAGGGACTATCATGCCGGCGAACTGATGATAACTAATACTTTATTTATAATTGTAATTCAATTTAAATTATTGTCAAGTTAGTATCGCATACTTTAATTTCTTTAACTTAACTATTTTAGCCCATCTATTATTAATTCGATTTTTATTAAGTAAGGTGGCATTAGAACATTGTGACTATGTTTGTATGCTATATGTGTACAGGTGCACGAGTTCTGGAAGGACCTGGTGGCGGGACAGGTCGCAGACTCCACAGACATCTGCAAGTGAGTAATGTTTTTTTTTTAAATAATTAAAAATCAATGTACTTCTTATTTAGGTTCAAAAGAAGTGATTGTTTTTGTTTGTGTTGAAATGGAGACATTGAATATAACTGTAACAGTGTTTAATGACGGTAGATATCTTATTTATTATTATTTTTAAAAGTGGCCCAGTGTGAGTGGGACTCGCACACGAAGAACTCTGTACTATTATCTGAAAAAAGCCTAAAGCCACTTTTAAATATTAATGCTCGGTGTTTTTTTTAATACATCAGGTTTTTTTTGAAATTTTTTGGATTTTTTTTCACAAAAAGAAGGAACTTCTCAAAAAAAAGAAAAAAGTATCAATCGGACTGAGCACCCAGGTTTTCTGAGTTTTCAGGCCCCGATTTACCAACTGAGCTATTCTAATTTTGAAAATATTAGCGAAATTTAGCTTTGTATTATAAAGGCGTAGGTTTTTATTCAATGAAAACACGATTAATAGACAAAACCTGCAAATAAAACCTAGCTAGATCGACTTATCTCCCCCGAAACCCTCTATATACAAAATTTCAAGAAAATCGTCGCTGCCGTTTCCGAAATCGCTGATATATATACATATACACAAGAATTGCTCGTTTAAAGGAATTAGATAGATGATAGATAGATAGATAAAACAGAAATTGTTTTGCCTAATGCAATGAAAGATATAATCAGTTGTATTGTGAGTCATTTAATGTCACCCACTAACTACTCAGAAGTAGAAAATATGATTATGGAGATAAAGAGTGAGGAAGCATCATTTATGCATTAATTGATTAATGAGCTAATTAAACGTATTACAGAAGCCATTATGTCTGCAATTACTATTATTTTTAATCTAAGTCTAGCAATCACTAGTCTTCGATGTTTTAAAAATAAGTTCAAACTTATAAATATTCACAGACCTTTATAGTTTTTAAGCACTTATTTAAAATTTCTATGTCTTAAAAAATTGAAAAATTGCTTGAAAACACGCATTAATATAATAACTAGAGAATATGGGTTTAGAAGAAAAAGTACTGAGGATGTTGTTTCCTTTTTATTACTGAAAAAAGGTATCTGTACACCTTGACACATGATACAAAATGTTTGGCTAAGATTTTTGATGAAATTTGTTTACTTTTCATATCGAATATCGGTTCTCATGTAGACACACCCGCCGTGTACACATCATAAGCAATATCTTTAATTGTCGCAGGGCGATGACGCACCGCTCAGAATAGAGCGATGAAAAATATATCTTCTCTCGTACTAGAATTGTCATTACATAAGACTTATGGTTGACTGTAAAAAATATTTGCGACATCTTTTCCCTTGTGAGGTGTGGGCGACGCAAAACTAGATACTCTGTGCAATAATCAAGAAGTAACCTGCACAACCTTCGTTATCTTTAAATTAAATAATCGTAGTTTATCAAATAATAATCGTAGTTAATCGTAGTTGTCAAATTGACAGGCGTTTAGTATGTCGTGAGTTGTGACGGCACAAACATATTACTGTAATGCTGTATATTATTTACTCTCTGTTATACTGTCTAATACGTCTCGTTGGTCGAGTGGCTACAGTACACGCCCAGCCGCATCGACCAATCGCGAGGCTCGGGTTCGATTCACCACAGGGATAGACATTTGTGTGATGAACATATATATTTGCATTTCCGGGTCTGGGTGTTTATTAAATTAAATTTATTCTTGTATCTATTTAAGTATTTATATGTATCAGTATCGTTGTCTAGCACCCAATACACAAACATATAATTTGCTTCCTTTGGAGCTAGATAAATTTGTGTAATTTGTCTAGGGATATTTATTATTAATATTATATATTTTATTTACCCTCTGTTATGGCTGATGATGTTACTCGAATTGCTTAATAAACAAATTTCAAAAAAATTGGATTTATGTAGATGTTATCTAAATAAATCTTTCAAAACATTTATCATATTTTTTATGTTTATTATCTCACTCCTGTGTTCAACTTATCTTTATAGGTTTAATAGAATATTATGCATTCTCACAATTTAACATCTCAAGTTTTGCCGACTAAATACCGTATCCGAACCTGTTAATAAGCTTAAACAGACGTTTTCTGAAATGACCATGTCCAATCAAAACACTATTATAAAAACATTAATTAAAGGAGTGTAGTAAGTAGTAACAATAGGAAAAAAATACAGTTTTTTAACGTGTTGCTATACTTGTGTAGGATGAACGTGTCGGTGTCGAGCAGCAGCGAGCGAGTGGAGCGCGCCGCCGCCGCCGCCGTCCTGGCGCGAGCTCCGCCCACTGCGGCTCCTCAACCAATCCCACCCGCTGGTGAGTGTGTGCGTGTGTGTGTGCGTGCGAGCTTGCGTGCGTATGCGTGTTTTTATAATAAGCTGAAATTTAAACTAAGCTTTCATTAACAGGCAGTCTGTTTTAATTTAATAACTTAAAGCCCATAATGTACAAGACCATATATTTAGTTAGGAAGATGCACAAAGAATAACATTTTTGAACGTTTAAAAAAGCTTTAAACAAATTACGTTGCAAAAAAAGTATTTCGTTTGTTAAAATAACTTGAAATCCATTTAAAATTATGATTAAAAAAAAAAGATCGCAAAAGAAGAGAAAATTTCGGATAAAAAATGTTCTTTGTTATTAATCATTTTAATTTAACACCCTGTGGCCTAACATTTTTTTAGGACACAGAGTGTTAAATCAATCTTAGTTCGGAACTTAGATCATGGTCAAACTATCTTCATTAAGTCATAGAATTGTGTACTTCATGTAATACTTTCATTACGTTCTTAAATTTGGTCTGTTTGAATGTAATTTTTATTATTTTAAGTTTTTGATTGGTACTAACATTACATCATACTATATGACGTAAAGAATATTTAATTACTGATGGGCAAATGGGAGATAAATATGTATCGATAAATATCGACTAAAAATGTCGATATTTTGATATTTTTAGCCCAAACCTATATTTATTCAAATAAATTATTATTAGAAAGTTTATGTATGGTTTAAAGCAATATTGTCTTCAGTAAGTTAGTAGTTTAGATGATGTATTGTTTTACAGTGGACAAGTGGCACTTCCTGTCCAACTTGTAGCGAGGTGATGTCGGGCCAACGGGGGAGGGGACAATGCTTGCATGGAATCGTCTCATTTGAATGTCGCAACAGTTTGTTTCTCATCATCATACCAGTGTTTTAGTGATAGACGGTTGGATCAATCCCTAGAAACGTTATGTGTATTTAAGAAAAACTTCGTAGGTACGTCATACAAAGTTACAAATGTTTATGTCGCCGTGGATCCGTCGATAGCTCGGATATCAGTTATTTATTTATTATTATTGTGCCGTAGTAATCGAGAGGACAGTAAGTCACAGATGACCGTATTTTTATTACTGTTGATTCGGAATGTACGTCAAACGAACTTTCTTTCTATACAGGTGACAAAAATATACATAAATTGGAAATGCATTTTCTTGTTTGACAAAGAGCAGTAAATTGTCGCGAAAGCCATTTTCCCGAAACTGCATTTATTGACTTACTGCTGTATCGATTACCAGGGCAGTATTGATGACCACATTTAAGTAGCACCTTGTTGAGATATATTTATAATTTGTAAAGTATATTGCGTCCGAGGTAATGAGACGCTGTACGTACGTCACGGGACTGTGGATGAAAATGTTTTTGTTATTCTGGGCCATGTGTTTATTTATTTATATTTATTGTGTTGGGTCGTGCAGTCCGTTGTGCTCGATTTTCACAATCTCATTTGATAAATAGTTAGCGAAATTTTAATGCTACAACGAAAATTTACTTGTCTTGTTTGTAATTTGTATGTTAAGTCGCTTAAGTTAAAATTTTCTTAACCACTTATCAACTGAAATTAGTGAATTAATCAGGTATTAGCGCCGAGGTCACCGGCACACGCCTGGATTATGTATTCGTATGCCGAACTCCAATTATCGTCTTTGTCGTAAAAACATGTCGATTTTTGGTAATTACATTTCTAAATATTTATTCTAAATGATTCGTTAAGATGAGTCGTAAATATCAAACCGCCTACGGTTATTCTACACACCGACCTCTCAGGAGGAACGTTTTTTGATATCTACCTACTTGCACTGAATCTTAGCTCTCAACAAAATGGTGGTTAAACTCATATAGATATGTTAATGTTTCGAACTTTTAATCAAGCAGTAGCTCCTACCGGGACTGAGTGAGGCGTGTCCGTGCCGTGTCCGTGCCGTGTCCGTGCCGTGACCGTGCCGTGTCCGTGCCGTGTCCGTGCCGTGTCCGTGCCGTGTCCGTGCCGTGACCGTGCCGTGTCCGTGTGTCGTGAGCCGGCGCGCTGCACCTTTAGCATTAAGTGAACTGTGTTTGTTAAAATATTTTATATAAAATACATACGTCATGTCAAATGTGATTTTGTTTTTATTATGTATTAACTTTGCGGCTTCGATCGCGTTTATTTGGCGGTGGACGATTTTCGTGTGCCGGTCTGGACGTTGGAAGTGTAGTGTAGTAATTTGCAGAAAATAAGGCCACTCAAATCTCCCAAATATTGCAGATTTGTGAGTGACCTTATTTACTTTTTTATTTAAAGAATAGTCCAAATAATCATATTGTTTATATGTGTCTGCACATTTGTATAAGTATTTTTTTATAAAGCAACTGAGGCAAAGATGTTACGTAAAAGAATATACCTAGAATGTTCTTCTATATGGCTGTGAAGTATGGCCGTGTTGTGAACGGCATCGGTTGAGAGAGCTGCCTGTTCCGGAGGCGAACATGCTGCGATGGATGGATTAAAGCGCTCACACTAGTTGCAGCCTTCATATACTTCACTGTCTGTCTTACGTAAACCAGCAGGATGTATTGTTAGGAAATGTCTTGCCGACATAAAACAGTAGACTTCAGTAAAAAGGCCGCCCCAAGAAATGCCGGTAAGATGTCTAGGCACATAATAATGCCGAATACTGTGCAGAATGAAGGATTAAAAGTAGGAAAGTAGACCCTGGGTTACCCTTCTTAAGGCACAACCGGGATCAAAGATAGGATGTTGATGACCGTATGATAAGCAATTATTTGAATTTTTGGTCACGTTAAACTTGCGAGGATTTGCTCGACCTTATAGCGACAGGTTTAGAAATTTAACGCTCCGTAATATTCGTTATTAGATGCCTCACATAGATTGAAAATGACTTCATCATCATCATTTCAGCCAATCCAAGTCCACTGCTGGACATAGGCCTCCTTCATGATATTCCATCTCGACCGGTCTGATACCGCTGGCATCCACCGACGACTGCTACTCTTATAACGTCATCAGACCATCTTGTAGGGGGCCGTCCCACTGACCGCCTGCCAGTACATGGCCGCCACTCGAGAACTTTTCTGCCCCAACGGCTATCTGTTGTACGAGCTATGTGCCGCACCCAGCGCCGCTTCAACGAGCTAATCATCTGCGCTATGTCCACAATTTTGGATCTTTGGCGAACCTCCTCGTTTCGGATTCGATCCTTCACACATTACATATTACATATTAGAATTTTACTAATAATTAGCTCAAACGTTGACAAAGTCTCGAGTTTCGTCTACGTTTGAATTTAATTAAATAAAAGTAGCGTTATTATTATTATCAAGTTATTTTTTATTGCATTTCTGTCAGTGTCAAAATGGGTCTAGCCAGATAGTATACCGTATATAAAAGAAAGTTGTGTTAGTTATACTAATTATTACAGAAGAATGTCTGAACAAAATTGGTTAAAAATTAGTGATGAGGTAGCTTGAAACTAGTGTTGCTGAGGATTCCTCTTCCGCTTCCTCATGATGCGGGAGTTCCGCAATAGTTTGGGTTCCTTCACCGTTACCGCATCCTCATAAATAAAAATAAAAAAATCCTCTTCCGCTATCGCTTCCTCAAAATTTAAGAGGAACTTATGAGGAATTTGTGGTGTGTATGTTACTGGACTCTTCCTTAACTGCTGGACCGATTTTGAAGATGTGTGTGTTTTGAGAATGGTTTAGAATCATAGTTTGTAAATCATAGTTTATAATTATTTTTTTGTGTATGTACAGACAGAGCAGCAGCTATTGGGTTGGGTCCGCTAGTAAGTATTTGTAATTTTCTATCATACTCCTCTTCCTCCTAATGACTTCCTCAACAACACTACTATAGACCACGGTTATCTCTTACCATCCAGAGACTCGTTTGCCTGTTCGCTGTCTTATCACATAAATAACATACTACCATAGCACTAGCGTATTCAGTCGAGCAAAGCAATTCTGTAAGGGTCTGATGTCTCGATATCATCAGCGCCCATTAGTGTTCCGGTACAAGAGTAGACAGCACCCACCTCCGGCGGAGAGCAGCCGGTCGACGAAGTCCGGTCGCAGCACGGAGGCGAGGTGGTGCCGCTGGGCGCGCTCCAGCACCAGCAGCGAGAACACCACGTCCAGCCACGCGCCCGCCCGCGACAGGTCCTCCGCGCGCAGCGCCGCCGCCGCCTGCCACGCACACGCACTCACTCGCACGCGCTCGCACGCGCTCGCACGCGCTCGCACGCACTCGCACGCGCTCGCACGCGCTCGCACGCGCTCGCACGCACACGCACTCACTCGCACGCGCTCGCACGCACTCGCACGCGCTCCGTCGTGACGACGCGATGCGCACATCTGCCGTCGCGGCAGAACTACTCTACGCTTTTAACTGCGGTCGCTGATCTTTTAAACTGATTTTAAATTAAATATAACTGTCCAATGGAAATCGGACATCCGGGATCAAATGAAACTTCTTATTCGAATATTTCAAACGGTCCCCAGAAAAAAGCAAATATTTTTTTTTATATCGCAGTAGTTCAACGCGTGTTTTATTTTTATAATTAACTAGCTGTCCGCCCGCGGCTTCGTCCGTTTATTAATTTAATAATACAGACAACTTTCAAAGGGCAGACATTACTAATCGCGTAAAAACATACCCTCTTTTTAATGTAATTGGTTAAAAAGTAGCCTATGTTCTTCCTCAAGGTTTACTCTATCTCAGTATCAAATTTCATCAAAATCGGTTCGGTGGTTTAGGCGTGAAAGCGTAACATACAGACAGACATACAGAGTTACTTTCGCATTTATAATATTAGTACGGATTCGTGTTTATAAATTATATACAAAACTAAACTATCATATACTAAGTATCAGCCCGCGGCTTCGCCCGCGTGAATTATTTTAATACCATAAATTAAAGAGCAAATTTTTTTCCGACATTAATACTCGTTGCGTAAAACCTCTTTTTAATGTAGTCTATTAAATAGTAATTGATGTGTTATTCTTATGTATAAACTATCTTATTCTAAAGTTTCATTCAAATCCGTCCATTACTTTTTTCGTGAAAGATGTTACTCTTTAATTACATCCATCCATACATATATCCATCCATACTTACAAACTATTGCGTTTATAACATTAGTAGGATTTCTCGCGTCGATTCAGGAATCCCGTGTAACACGACTAGAGCCTCCTCGCAGGGCAACCGGGTCACTACCGACAATACTACTCTGGTGGTAACAGATCCACCGCCAGATTAATGATTGTCGCCATAATGCCAAAGTCGTGTTCCGGTCCGGAGGGCAGAGTACACCCACGTGACAGCGGTGCACCTACGTATTGTATACGGTGTGTATGGGCCACGATCGTCTCCCCTACCACCCTATTTAACTACTCCCACTAACTCGCCCGTGTTGCGGTTCGCGGGTCACAAACTGAAGTGTACGAATAGTTTTCGACAGCATCACGGGTTATCGCAGGGAACCGCAGCCGGGGCCCTAGGGAGCGTCCCCCCCCCAGCAGGCGCACCTCGAGCAGGTCGGCGGCGGGCGGCGGCACGAGGTGCAGCGTGGCCAGCGTCACGAGCGCGGCCGCCAGGTCGGCGGGGCGGCAGGCGGGGCGGAGCGCCCGCAGCCACTCGGCCAGCGCCGCCAGCGCCGGCTCGTGCCGCCACCGCAGCAACCCCAGCGACACCACTATGGACGTCACCACGGCCGGCCTCTCCGTGTGGGCCGGGAGCGCCTCGACCACGTCGCTGGAAACATCGTTTAACGAACTTGGAGAGATCATTCGCCAAACGTACCGAGAAAATGTCCGCTCCGACGATGTGAGGCTCGCGCCGTCCCGTTCGGCGACCTCCTCTGTTGCGCTTTCCGTCTCGGTTATTTTTAATGAGACGGACGATGATAACTTACCCGCAAATTCTGTCCAGTAAAACCGGGTCTGGAAAGTTCAGTGCCGCCATCGAGAATAGGATGTCCGCGGACTTCTTCAAGTCGAGCGGTTCGGGCTGTTTCGTTATATTATAGGAGAGAGCGCGCAAGAGCGGTGTACTGCGACGACCTTTCAGCTGTAGGGCTTTCATGACCTGAAACGCCGAGTTGTAACGCGGTATTAATGTGTTGACTGAGAGACTGTTTTCGGAATATTGTTTTAAACACTCGTCCCGTATGTTTCGTTATAATTTCCCAATTTCAAAATCATTTACAAATAACAAAGTACAAAAACCGTCCAATCGCGAATCGAACTCATACACGAAGAGTCTATTCCATTTTTCTATAAAAGTTACAAAAATACATTTATTGTATAGACGCTCTAACGGTCTGGCCACGACTTTCGGTCTAAGCAACGCGCGACGCGACGTGCCGCGAGTGAAGCGTTGTACACGCCACGAAACCTCAGTAGCGATTTGCAGCAGCGGTAAGGTGGACGTATTCAGAACGTGCCCAATATAGTATGGCATTATCTAAAATATCCCTACTGTGTTTAGAAAGCAGCAATTTACTAAAGAATATATTTTTAATATGATAAAATTTTAATATTTTATAATTTCATTTTAATAATTTAATAACAATTATGTTATGTTTATTTTAAATAACAATTATATTTATGTTGGGGATGTTTCGACATCATTATTGGTGGTCGATTCATAACTTCTGCAATAAAAGCCTCAATGTTCATATTCGCAACAAAAATCATCTAAAATATTTTCTTTACTTCGCCACTGAATACGTCACTCTCGCGCCGCTGCCCGTGCCGCTCTGTCTCGTGGCGTCGCCGGCCGCACTCATCAGCTGGTACGTTTGTTCGCGTCGCTCCTCACACCGCGCGCCGCTGTAGCGAATCGCTCGGCGAAAGTCGCGCGCTTTTGATTTTACCGCACGCCGCACCGCAATAAGCTGCCGCTCACCGCGGCGAGGTCGTCAACGGGTGGTAAGTGTTTATTTTATTCTATTTCGTTTGATATCAGAAAAATATAATATGTGAAAATTTAACTTTCTAATTATCATGGTTCATAAGATACAACTTGGTGACAGACAGACGGACGGCGGGATCTCAGTAATAGGGACCCGCCGTCACCCTAAAGTTCAGACACCTAAACAGTGAACAAAATTCTGCACATTTTCGTTACTGACATCCTACCTAAGTCATATACATATACATTCTTACCCCCCAGAATTTTTTTTTAAATATTTACAATTTATACAACATCCAGAACATAAGGTATGAATACATTAATGAGTATGATATATAGTATTATATACTAATTGAAGTTATAATAAAAGATTCAAGTATGCGTAGCCAAATAAGTAAAACCTCAGGAGACAACTACGCCGGTGCACACCGGGTCTCTGCATACGTGTAGAGATTTATTTTTACAACACGTCAAAACATAATATTAATAAACAAAAACAAATATTGTCACTCCCACATCTGAAAGTTCATATCGCACCCTTAGCAATATAAGGGCACAATCTAAAAAAATAGTTTTTTGGCAAATGGCATTTAAAGATTATGGACATTGCAGCTTTTTTTTCAAATAACATACTTATTATTTAAATTGTTACTGTGCTTTAGCATTTAAAATCAGTTTTCAAAAATGTTGATATGATCCTAATATTATTAAGGGTATGATTGCAAAGACGATTAGCCGAAGTTATTAGGTCCCATGAAGTGATAGGTGGCAAGGTCACCGTCTCAGGCAACATTACGTTTTCAGATATACTGCCAAAGTTGTAGGAAACAGTTACTTTGCTCTGAAATCGAAACCTAGACCTTCGTCCAAGTAGGACCACCAACTCCACTAAACCTATTTTTAGTGATGAATCCAATGATCATAGAAATACCTTAATCAATTGTGGCAATGATAAGTTAGCAATGAGCCGTGCTGCCTCATCGTCCCCTGTGATGCCTAATACTGTACCGAGATCTTCTGCCATGGTTAGAGAGCTCACAGCTTGTGAAGTTGGAGTTCTAGCTAGAATTCTACATAATTTCAGAAACCTTGGATCTTTTTCAAAATCAGATAGCTTTACTTTATTAGAACTCGACCAGTCTGATAGTACCGACACCATCTGAAAATGTAAAATATATGTTTAATAGATATTAAAATTAATTGTAGTAATGGCATATAATAGATATTAAGAATAATATTAATAACAATTATCCCCTTTGCTGGTCAAGGTCCCCATTGCAGAATAGACCAGATGGTCTATTCTGCAATGGGGACCTTTTACAAACTGCCCGGTAGGGCAGATGCCCTACCGGGCAGTTTGTAAAAGGCAAGCATAAATTAACTGGGTCACTATCAACAAGACCACTGGTGACAGTGTTGTGCAGCAACTCGTACGGTTAGTTATCTACCGCCTTACCAATTCCTGCCGCCATAATTAATGACGTTGCCGTGTTCTGGGCCGGAGGCTAGAGTACCCGGTGCACATTAGGCCTAGCACCTGCAACATCTATGATGTCTATAGGTTACGGTTAAACCGTACATTCACGAGAATACCGGGATTAAATAGCATTATTTATCTTTCGAAACGTGCTTTATCCAACACTCGGACATTGGCGAAGTCATATTGCGCAAGCAAATGCAAAAAGCCACCAAATAAAAGAAGAAGAAGAAGGTTACGGTTGTCTCTTAACATCAGGAGAACCATGCGTTTATTCACTTATTCCATAAAAAAAGGATTGTTAGTAATGCCACAGAATAATAATTACTAACGTACAGAACCTGCACTTATCATAACAATTCATAGAAATAGTGACTTTTGTAACTAAGCAACAAAGTTCAATTCAGCTTGTGTAAGTGCTCCTCACACAACAAGATGTTCACCTAACTATTCCCGCTCTCTTTTGACGTATAGCTCTGTTACTATCTGACGTAAAGTGACGCAATAACAATAGAGTGGCGACGGCGCCACGAAATTTTGTAGGTACTTATGGCTGTAGGTACGGCCGAGTGGCCTAGGCCTGGTAATGCACTGTTTTATGTGCTTTCTTTGAATATTCAGAATTTTTGTTTTTTGGTTACATAAAATTATTACCTATAACATTAGTGTTTCTTTTAAATATCTGTTATATTGCTTTAAAGAAAGATAATAAACAAACATAATATTTCCCGATATGTGTTAATAAAGTACACAGTACAAACTAGTTTAAAGACTGTATTAAATTTGTATTTTATTTTAAAAATTAAATTTAAGGTTAGCTAAATTTAAGTTTTCTTAACTATCTTAATTTAATTATCTACTACTACTAAGTTGTTAATTTATGCCAGCACAATATTAGCAAAATGATACAAATCCAGACAGATTCTGCAGTTGTAACTACTACTTATCTAAATTTGAACATTGAATAAACTCACATGAAAAAGTAATATTCTCTATTACTTTTTCAAGTGTTCTAATTTAAAGTGTAAATACAACTCAATTACATACGAGACTATATTTCATAGATAATACATACAATTTTCTTATCTTAGCCAATCTTTTAAGAATAAGACAAATAATTATTTAATAGAATTTATTACTCTGCAACATAGTAGAAAATCATCTGACTGTGGGCCCAATGGTTTTCTGCAGTTTTATGGATCTAGAGAAATTGTTTGAAAAGGCTGTGTGACACAAATTTTAGGACATTATGCCAACTATAGGATCGACCGGTTCATACTATTGCCTTGGTTTAATGTTAACATTGTCGTTAAGCAGGACTGTGTATTTTCAGCAGAAGAATTGATGATATCAGAATGGAAGGTACTCTGCTAACATTGAAAGTAGATTGAAACCTGGTAATAGAGTGAATGAAAATCTATCTAAGTTACTTCAAAGCAAAGTGTTGAGTTGAAGTGCTCAACTCATTTTACACAATTCAGTGCTTATTCCAATGTATGATAGTAATAGATACATAATATATATATAGTTATATAGTTAAAAACTAGATGCATGTATTCTCAATATATTATTGATTACTTTGATTTTTTTTGTTTTTTTTTATGCATCACAACCCCAAATACCAAAGCTCCTCTAAAATGTACATAATATGTCGGAATATGCTGAAACGAAGCCATTTAAAAAAAATTTGTCCACTTGTTCTAGGCGAATCACAGTGTGTTGGTATAAAAATTAGAAAGAGCTTGGCAAGTATATAGGAATTGTGACATTTAGCACTTAATACTCTCTGCTGGCCAGCAAGGAACCTCGCGTGAACATATATGTACAATAATTCAGATACCTTGAGCGCATGCCTTCTCGATACAACAGGGTTTTCAGCAACTAAAAGAAGACTATTTACATCTGTTGCTTTAAGGATTAGATTATCTAGTTGCTGCATCTTATTGTGTTTAATTGATTTGGGACTAGGCTTCTTTCTGTCTTCATCTTCAGGTGAACTTAGGGATGCAAATGCTGCAGCCACAAGTCCTGAAAAATTAAATACATTCCATTTGAATTTAGAAAATACATACAACTTATTAATTAATGTCTGATGTAAGTAGCTTTTTATTCTTTTTTGTTTACTTTTGATTTAAGACCTTATGAAGTAGCAAATTCCATCTGCACACACATTAAACTGTTTTTTTATAGGATAAGACAGTAAACAGGTACACGGTTCTCCTGACGGTAAGAGACAACTGTGGCCTATAGACACCATAGATTTTGTAGGTGCTCTGCTGCCCTGTGGTCGGGCTGTTAGACCTTATGTGCAAGTCTTCCAGATACCTTACCCTCCGGACGGGAACACGATAAGTCCTTCTGGTGGCACAAATGGGTAAGGTGATAGATCCCTACCCGTTGAGTTACTGCACAGCACTCTACCACCAGTGGTCATGTTGGTAATGACCCAGTTAACCTATGCTCACCTCTTAGCTGTCTGGTAAGAAGACAATTGGTCTATTCTACACAAAAACCGGATCTTTTGTGTAGAACCAACACTGGGGAAAAACTGTCACGTTCTCCTTGAGCCAAGTGTACAAGAATGTGGCATAATCTTTATGTTTTTTATGTAGCCCTACTAAAAAAATTATAAATTAATTTAATTGCTCTAAAAAATACTTTGACATATAGAAACCAAGTGAAATTATCAAGCAAGTGCAATTCTAACCTTGATATTAAACACCCCATAGCTAATTTAATTACATAATAACTGAATATTTTTAAAAAAAGCTATGTACGTAAAAGTAAGCTCTACACTTACCTGATTTTTCCTTTTCTATTGAAACATCAATATTTTTTTGAGGAATATCTCCAGAAGTACTAGGTTTATTGGATTTGATAATAGTAACGCCGGGTGAAGAATAGTTTCTTATAGAATTTTTGGAACCTAACCTCCAAATAGTTCGTCCACTTAGTTTAAGCATCTGAAATATAATACATATGACACTCTGGCTATAAATGTGTATACAGTCAATTTCTTTCATTAAAATAAACATTCATTCAATCATAATTGATTTTCTCTAGTGAATTAGAATCAACATGATCACTATAATAAACACTTCTTACATCATTAACATTGAAATAGATGCATTGAAATAAATAAAACTATGTAATCATATTAATGGACTACCTTTTTGTGTAGTTAATTAATTTTAAATTGTTAGTTAATGTTATTTACAGCATTTAAATTTATTTATTTATTTTTTCTGTAAAACAGCAGTGAGCTAACTCGATGGTCGACCTTGACAATTTATGACAGCTGAATAGCTCACACACAAGCTCTTAGAGTATTAGTGTTCTGAGCACACAAGTCACAGATGACAATATTTTTATTGTTTTTTTAATTTTATTTTTTTATTATGTTTCTCCCAAATGGGAAAGGCAAAAGATCTGAGTTCATACAGCCACGTATTTCGTTTTTTTATTTTTTAATCAATGATGGTATATCCATAGAAGATGAGGGTGATAAGATGATTCCATGGAAAATGAGATGACGGAAATCTGGGGAATCCGTGGGAAAATTTTGTGGAATTTTGGCGGGAACACGAAACGCCACTTTTCACTACCAGATATCACATATATCTCCACTGATGCACATTATTGAACGTTTTATGGTAAAAAGCCCACCATTTTTACAAATAAAACACTAATAAAACACAATTTTTTAGAAATAATATCTCACAGTGATTAGCTCTATTCAGCGTTCCCGCCTAAATGATTTAAGGTTCCTGCCAATAGTCAATACTCCAATATTTTATTACTTCCTTTTTTTTTTTTTTAGTATGATTATCCCAAATGGGAAAGGCAAAG
>DVZL01000508.1:0-22661 GCA_018236625.1 Lasaia peninsularis
TAAATGTTTGTAAAAAGTATGATAATATTTTGAGATGGCCTCACTATCACACTAAGATTTTAGGTCATCAAATAGAGTCTTGGCCATAAGCAAAGGCAAAAATCGTACCATAGTGTTCGTCGGGGGCGGCGAAATAATGTTTATATATCAAAGTGAAGTACATAAACCTATTCGCCTGAAGCGTAACGCCATTTTACATACTGATACATAAGAGATAGTAAAGTTTGTAGAAGGTCGGACTTCACTAACAGTATTGAATATCTTCCATTAAAACGTCTCCTAACTTTCGCAAGTTATAAAGCTCTTAGGCGTAAAGCGAGATAGTTGTAAACTTGATTACTTAACATTGTTTAGGATTTGTACAGAACCCTGTGTCCGGAGGGACTTCTCATCAGAGTCACAAGAACCATTCCACTTTTTACATATTAGGTACTTGACACCAAAAACAAGTATAGTCACGCCCATTGGGGTTGTCAGAGGTACATACTTATGCAACCATGATTAGCCAACGATATTAGATAGTATGATGTGACAGAGAGACAGAGTTTTTTATATAATACTAGCTGTGCCCGAAACTTCGTTCGCGTTTTTATTAAATACATTTCTAAAATAAAAGTATCCTAAACCGTTCCTTGTTACATTAGCTGTCTGCAAGTGAAAGTCTTGTCAAAATCGGTTCAGCCGTTTCAGAGATTAGCGGGATAAATAGACAAAAATTCTAAAATATGTTGTTTTGGTATATGCACAAGTACCTTATAATGGCATTTATAATTTTTACGGCATTGGGTCTACGTCTTCCTAACTCCCGGCACAAAAAGAGGTGTTATAAGATTGACCTGCCTGTCTTTCTGTCTGTTGACTTGCCTGTCTTTTTGTGTCGTCGTAGCTCACAAACGGATAAAGTGATTCCAACTTAGATTTTTTTGTATTAAAGGTGACTTATTTGCAAGTGTTCTTAGACTGTTTGATGAAAATTGGTTGAACCGTTTACAAGTTGTTACCGTTTACAAAATATACTCGAGGATCTCAAAAAAGCGCTCTGAAAGAACCGTCGTGGGTATTTAAAAAAAAATAATTTTGTTTTTATAAAATTTTCAAAAAAAACAAAATCGATATTAGAACAAAGTGATAAGAAAATTGAAGTTGGTTTATTTAAATTTTAATGTGATTAAATTATATTTAATAACAATCAGCCATAAAATTGATTTACTCGATACTTTTCAAACATTCTGACAAAACTTGTTGCAATAAAAATAAAACTGACCAAGTGCGAGTAGACTCGCTTATAAAAAAAAAAAATGTATTTATTGGCACAAATTAAAGGGAAACGCTAACAAAAAGAACGATGACACCTGCTATAGTAAAAAGAACTGTGGCGCAGATGCTATAACTATAATAGTCACGGTCGAATTACATTTGTGGAATTTGAACGATTTCATTTTTTTATTTCCTATTACCGCCTCGATTTTTTGTTTATGTCACTCTATATATTTGATAAAGCAGATTCAAAATCCGTTGCGTAGTTTTAAAGATTTAAGCATACAAGATATAGGGACAGAGAAAGCGACTTTGTTACTATATAGTCATTTCATATTATTATTGGTGATCCCAAAATCTCATTTGGAAATACATACCTGTCAATTCCAGACTGTCCGGTTGCACGGAAGGCGAGGAGATGCCGCTGGCGGGCGGTCCCCGCGCCGGTCCGGCGCAGTGCTCGCCGGCGCGCCGGCTCGACGCCTCCTCCTGCGACGTGTCCAGCCTCTCCAGCGGCGAGGAGGACGAGCGCTTGCGCCGGTACCGCACTGCCAACGCGCACTCGCCGCAGCCCCCGCACATCTCGCAGCCCGCAACCGCACCGCAACCGCAGCCCGCGCCGCACTCCGTACTTGTACAGCCGGTGCGTATTATTTTTTTTAAATAGAACATCAAATTTAAAACGCCTTTGTGGTCCAGCGTAGTTAGTGACTGACTTCGTCTCACGAAGTCCCGGGTTCCGTCCGGCTTTTTCTGTATGAACATTATATTGACGTTGACGGACTTACCGCCTATCACATCATGGGACCTAGTATCGTCGTTTATTTATATTAAATAAATTCATTTTCACATTTAAATCTCTATTTCATTATAATAATAATATAAAAATTACATAAATATTAGAATTAAGATAAAACTTTTACTCTGTGTCAGTATTAGAAGATAAATTTACGTCACTTAACATTTATACAATAATAAATAAGTTTTGTTAAATAACAAAACGCGAAAAGGCAATATAGATTTTTCATAACATTAATATTTTTCATCTTATGAAACTATTTTGGTGTTGAATGTAATATAAATGAGCTAGTTTATGATAAATATGAAATCGATCCATTTAATGTCCCTATCTTATCTTACTAAATTTTACCCCGTGTCATCTTTGTAGAATAGACCAACTGCCTTCCTATCAGGCAGCGCAGGCGAGCATAGATTAACAGCTGGATCTAATATCAACTTGACCACTGGTGGTAGAGTGCTGTGCAGCAACTCACCCGGGTAGTGATCCACCGCCTTACCAATTTCTGCTGCCATGACATTATCGTGTTCCGATCCGGAGGTTAAGGTAGCTGGTAGACTTACGCATAAGGTCTAATCAAACCACAGGGAGAGTTACCATCAGGAGACCAGTGTGCATGTTCGCTGATTTGTCTCATAAAAATATTTTATTCTACTCTATTCTGTATAATACATTGTGGGTAGGCGAGCTCGCAGAAGGCGGTCGGTCTCGCCGGCTCGGTGGCGCCGGGCCGGCGGCCGCCGCCGCGCACGGTGTCGTTCGCCGGCGCCGGCGGGGCGGCCGAGCTTCTCCTCAGTCCCGCGCAACTACGCTCCTAACACACAAGCAATAAACACGCGCGCAATACTTTTTATACTGACTCTCCGATCTATATACTCTATGTGATGACGTGAACTGTGCACGTATGGCTATTGTCGTTTGTGTGCGTACGATCCGTATTGGACTTTAAGCGTTTCTAACTGTAGTCGTTAATTGAATATGCTAGTTCCATCCACTTGACGCCAACTTGTAGTTTCTACGGGGTGCGATTTTTCTATATTCTATACAAAAAAAAAATTGTAGTGCCTGTATATAATATTGAAATAACCGCTTTTCACTAAGTGCATGTGTATATTTACATGGTACATATACCAAAACATGTTTTAGAATTTCTGTCCGTCTGTTTATACCCGCTAATCTCTGAAACGGTTTTTACGAGACTTTCACTGGTAGACAGCTTAAGCTACTTTTATTATAGAATTTTATTAATTCAGAAATGTATAAAATAAATTAATTAAATAAAAACGCGGACGAAATCGCGGGCACAGCTAGTGTACATAAAAAATTGAAGTGTCCCATTGTAAAAGCAAAGTAAGCTCTTTTCAATAGATGCAACCAACCATACGAATGACTTATATGTTTTAGCATTTTTGATTGTCTACCGTCTGTTTATTCTGACAAATCTCTGGAAAGGCTGGACCAATTTTGACACAACTTTCAGTTGGTGTAATAAGGACTTATGCTACTTTTATGTCATTAAATTCAAATGCGGATGAATTAATGGCAAATCTAGTTTGAAATGAAATTGATGAAAACAAAAAAATATTGGTGCAAATAACATTTATTAGATAACTAGCGACCCGCCCCGGCTTCGCACGGGTATACTATACATGTTATATACATAAAAACCTTCCTCTTTAACCACTCTAACTATTAAAAAAACCACATCAAAATCCGTTGATAAACAAAGAAACGGATTTGCTGATTATATGAAATACACGTCGCCTATACATTAGGTATACACCCCAAAAATGATCCATCTTTTCCCCATGAGGGAACCAACAAGGAAGGATAATTATACTGAATGACTTTTTCTATTACAAAATATCTTAGTCAAAATAACTTCGATTTTTAAAATAAAACTACAAAATCATATTAGAAGTTTTAATTTTTATCCATATCTATACATGCCTTTGAATTGTAATTGTTAAAAAACATCGAATAGTTTTTAAAAATTTCATACTTTTGATATAATAAACTTTCAATACCCAGTTTTTTTAGTGTCGATTAATTTTATTATAATATTACTATAAGTAAAGGCGAGTACATACTCAAGCATGATTAAGCATGAGTTGAGGCACGAAGGATGAGGCTCGTTCATTAGTCTAAATGCCTTGCAGTCATGCGTAATTTAATTTTTATATTTCCTTTCCATTAAATTAATATTGTATTTAGAACAATCGCACCTTGTCGGTATTCAGTAATAAAATAGTAAATAAATAATATTTAAACATTATGTTAAAACTGCCTACTACTAGACGCGAATTTATATTTAAATATAAAAAGCATAAAAATAGTTATATAACTGACAATAATGGTTGTTATCTGATGTTAACGTGTTACGGATGTATTTGTTATTTTTTATTTTACGTCAAGATTAAATGTGTAGTTCATTCGCCGAGTGTTGTAATATCGAATAGTGTAAGGTAATATTATTTACAAAAATAGTGGGAAAATATAGAGCTTAATATAATAAATCAATTATTAATATTGTTATAAATTCATTAATAAATCAACTAATCTGTCATGTGTAATTTTAATAGTACAGAGTATATATACCACTGCTGCCGCAGAGTATATAATATGTATACTTGTACATTTTTTACTACATATTAGAACTTGAATTTATAACAATATTTTATCTAATTTTATAGAACTGAATATTCATAAAAAAATCTACTCAAAATCGCAACTTTTTAATTATTAAGTGACAATTATTTTAAAATTTACTTAAAATAAAAAATGGATATATTTGTCAGTAGTTCATTTTAATATTTTTCTTTTTTACTATTTAATTATAATATTTACTAGTAGGTACATATCTATTATTACCATCACAGGTCAAATTGTAGTAGGAAAAAATAAAATTTAAGGATTGTGCTCATCGTCGTTTTGCCTCGTAAGTGATTCTGCAAAAATGAAAAATGTACATGTGTGACGTCTACGCTTGAGTAGCGGAGTTCGCATTAAAAAAGTAACAGGTAATTCCTAAGTAAACGTATTTTTATTAGTAAAACAAATGAGGTATGTATTCATTAACAAGAACTTAGTTTTGAAAATATTTTGATATGTCTTACTTTGGTTAAACTGCAAATTGAATGTGATGGTATAATCATAAATTCAATGTTAACATTACGCAAAATAAAATACTTATGATCTACCCAATTGAATGTATTCAAGTTTAGTTTTTTTTTTTCAATTGTGCAATTATTTAAAATTTCATTTTATCTCAAATTATTTTTACGAAGAGGGTAAGAACTATTTATTTTTCATTAGTAAATTTTGCCATGAATATTTTAATTTTAAAAAATTAATGAATATTTTTTTTAGTTTAGTTAAACTTGGCGCCTGAACTACGTAAAGACACCAAGATTATTATATTAAATAGATAGAATTACAGAAAATTTGATGTATAAAGAACGGTACTGTTTAACAGTAATGTTTTTATGTAAGTAAGTATAGTAAAATTAACTAAATGTGTGTAAAGCGTGCATTGTATATTGCACAATATAGTAAATACCGTTTATATATTATACTATATATTTTAGAAATATTTGCACCTTTTCGTAGAGAGAATATTCTATTACTGCAGTTTTAAGCTAGAAAATAGCTTTAACGGCGAAACACTACTAAGTGAAACTTGTTTCGGAATTAAATTTCTATGACTAAAGATCGTGTGAAACTTTTTATTCTATAGTTTTCGTCAATTATAAATTTATAATGAAATAAATGTAGTTTATTTGTATTATTTATATCTAAGAATTGTCAATTACTTAAAAGTTATTTTACTTAAGATTTCTGGATAAGGGGTATGACTCTCAAAAAGTTTCGGCAAATACGTTTCAAATTTTAACAAGCAATATACAAATTATTTTACCTAGTTCGCCTGTACCGTAATCTTATGAAAAAGATTATTCTTTTAATCAGATAAAAAAAACATTTTTCATTCCATTTTATGTACTAAACTTTTAAGTATGAAATAAATATAATTTTCGAAACACTAAAATTTCAAATGTATATTAAAGAACGCAGTGTACAGTTATTAATATTTAAATTGAAGATATTATTTTTAAATATAAATATTATGTCAAGTTAAAATATAAAATGAGTGTCATATGCCTTATACTTTTTCTCAATATAAAACTTATCTATTTATAATACACTCACTAATGTTTTGTTAAATTAAATATATTTTATCATTCCGTTATATATTTTAAAATTCTAAGCTGTTTTTATAATGTTTATTACAATACAATAATTATGTTAAATTAAACGTATTTAAGTTGTTCCCTACGTACAAATAAGCTGTATGTTTTATTTTTCGGTTATTTTAGGAATTCATTTTCCCGTCTATTTACAGCATTAATTTTAGGATTTTTTTTTCTATTTATAAAATTGATTATCATATAGTTGTTATAAGTTTCTAAATCACATATATTTTATCATAAGCAATAAAACATCATTCAGATAAGTAAAACATTATATTCTATTTATATTATCAAAAATCCAAAATTTTATAAATAGCTTCTAAGGAAATTATGAGCTTCGTTTAGACTAACTGGTGGCTTGTGTAAAGTGTTGTGTACAAAAATATCCCTTATTACAATCATCTAATCTCGATTTTCATAATTATCGCGTCATTACAATTTATTTGTCTATGATAACATATATTTTTTTAACAATTTGGCAAATTCTTTGAAAGGATATTTCTGAATTTTGTATTTTTATTTATATGTTTATATCATTAATAACTGTACTATTGATATCGTACATCGCGCATTAATAAAACAGGTGTCTCAAAATTATTTAATACATATATAATAATGAGACATTTAAAAAATATATCTTTTGGACATTTCTTTATTAAAAATCGCTGATTATTACAAGCAAATCTACTTTCTACTTGTCACGTTTTCGTTTGCTTTCGATTTTTTTTTTAATTATTCAAAGTATTTAATGCAAGTGAGAATCTAAAAGTCACCAAACCATTATTTTTAAAATGTCTTCTTTGAGATGCCTTGTAATATTTAACATATGGACAAATATACAAAATTCAAGGGCATTCTTGACGTAAAACGCACATGAACTGGTGACAGGGTTAAAATTTTATATTTGCCAGAAAAAAAATATAGGAGTACAAGGATTTGGGATTTAATTTTATATCTACTTATAGACCAAAATAGAAAAAAAGCAAAACGACACACTAAATAATCAAAAAATATAAAAATAGCTTATAAAATACAATTAATTATTATTATACACAAATCCCGATTCTTATTACTAGTACATATTTCAACGAAAAAATTCAAAAATATTTTTACACAATGAAATTTATTCTTCTGCCCACCTTTATAAATTTTATATCATCTTTCAACATGTACCTAACACATGCAACACTTATTTTTGTTGTGATACATAATAATAAATTTCTTTTATTATTTTTTCCAATTTAGTTACACAAAACCACAAATACTATCATTTAAATACACGAAGGTTCTGAATAAAATGTGTGACTTTAAAATATGCTAACGGTCCAAGTAAATCAATTTTTAGTTTAGAAATAGGTAAAAGCATTTTACATTCAGACTGCCTTTTAGTTTAGTTAATTACACTATCTGATTGAATAAAACAACGTGATTGTATAATTTAATGGTATATTTTTGAGTGTTTAACTATCAAGATTGCAACTTTTAAATTAGCACTATCGAGTTTTGTCTTTTTGAGGCATGTGCTTCCAATAATGCAATGCAAAACGGAATTTTTATGCTTGACTCTCCGTGTGATGTTAACTATTATAATTAAACTTATAAAGATTATATCTGCTTAATATTAATTTTATAGACACGGCCTAATCGATCGCCACGTAAACATGTAAAAATAGAAACTCAATAAATATTTGATTCTGTAGCGATATTTCTTTATTAATAATCAAAGTGTGGCCATAGAGGTAGGAGTTTAGTTAATACATTTATAAATAAGACATATTTTTACGAAATGAGTTCATTAGTTTAACTGTTGTAGCAATAATAATTAATCAGAAATATTTAAATACTAAGTTTAACATGTTTGTATAGCTTGAAAATTTCAAAAATTTGATTAGGTGTTTAATATTTATTATTAATTGAAATTTTCTCAAAATCATGTAAAACGAATGTTAATAATATTTATCAATATTTATTTGAAAATTGTAATTTTATTTTAATTGTTAATAACAATAAATGTAATTAAATGAGTAAGGAACTGATAATTACTGTACATGTTACATTTACGCCTAATATTGAATCGTTTTTTGTTAAAATTACCGTTATTTGTAAATATTATAGTGTGTATTTATTTAAAAAAAATAACGATTACTTAAATTTATACTTTATTTTTTTAATCAAAATCACAAGGGTGAGTAACGTCTTTTGAATTTTCATTAAGTAAAAAATATTATTTAATATATTTATTAAAATTTAGAAAAAAAATCACATAATTTATTAAAATAATATTTTTGACAAAGTATATTTATTGACTTTTGGTTATTTGTGTCTATTCTATTTACTAAAAGATCCTTAATATTGAAAACTCCATCTCTAATATTTAAAATCTAATTTGAATTTAGAACTGTTCACTAAACTTTCATCTTACTACTAGGCTATCTAAGTCTTTTTCCATCATAAATCAGATGCAGTCTTCAACTATCTACAGTAAGGTAGGAACTGAGGAAGACGGTGCGAAAAAGTGAACACTGTGATTTAAATGTTGTTAGGTCAAGATGTAAAACGATGTTGAAAAAAACCGTTAAAAATGTTTGCCTTATACCGGGCAAGTAGTCTGCCTTGCCTCATACGGTGTACGCTGTTGTGTACTCAGCTTAAGATTCATTTTTACACGTAATTTCGCTCAAGACAAGAGATAATTGTGAATAAATTATGTAAATAGTTCTTTGTTTGTACCCATTGGTCATTACATAATTTGTATTATTTATAGGCATTGGTGCATATCATGTGTATAGAGCAGATGATTAATCAAATAAATTAGACTAAAATAATTGTTTCATTTTTCACGTTGAAAATGACGTCAATAGAGTAACCAATTAAATAGCAGACTCTTTATAGTTCTGTGATTTGATTGGTTGAGAGGGTTGTTTGTAGATGACGTCATTTTACATTGGACAAACGAATTTTCACCCCTAGTTTTAAAAATATATTTTTGTGTGTTTAATAGTGTTGGATGCCAACAGTGTTCCTTACTGATGATAACAAATAAGCGACGTTTATAGACATTCAAATTTTAACACAATGTGTTTCTCTAAATAAGTTTGCCATTACTATATCTTCACAACCGGAACACGAATATCTACTGACGTTATGTCAATCACGTAAATCTTGTATGTCATTGTATGTCTTCACCACGTCTGAGCGAGCTGGATAATCTCTCATTTTTAGGGTTCCGTATTCATGGGGTAGGAACGGAACCCTATTACTAAGACTTCACTGTCCGTCTGTCTGTCTGTCTATCACCAGTCTGTATCTCATAAGCCGTAATAGCCAGAAAGTTAAAAAAAATACTGATGGTATATTCTTTTGCCGCTATAACCATTACAAAAACACAATAATATAGATAATATGAGATATATATTAACACACCGTTTGAAACAACCTGTATATATCAATGACACTACAATCAACTTACTTGTCAGCTGTGGGGTTGATACTCTTAGTTCTCTTTAAAGTTCAAACTGCAATTACTCGAAATCTACGATACATAATATTATATTGAAACCTTGTGAGGTGGATTCTAAATTTCCCTAGGTATATCCAGTTTAATATCACGCCTTTTTGAATATACAGGTTGACTTGAAATTCGACGTATTACATACTCTCGGGATGTGAAAAGTTTTATTACTTATTCCGTGAATGTTGGCAATACCCACGTGAGACCCAGTTACGTACTACAGATTTACAGTTCATTAGGTGAAAAAAGTCGTTTGGCGAAATAATAGAATGTGTGTTGCCTCTGTGGTCGAGCGCAATTAGCGTCCAACTTAGATGCACGAAGACCCAGGTTCGTTTTCCGTGTTTTGATCTAAAAGTTTTTTTTTCTTTGGTTAATGAATAACATAGCGCTGTGTGCAAGATTGGACAACGTCATGCGCCCGATATGGCGACAGACTTACGATCTGTCACATCATGATAGGTACCTATTTGGTCGGCTAATGATGGGTAAATAAGTATGTACATCTGTCAAACTCTTTTGGGATGGGAAAAGAGACACATTCCTTAAATATGGATTAAAAGATATATATCGTCACGCTTATATAACCGAAAGGGTAGGCAGAGGTAGATATTATGTGAATGAGATTAAAAAAAATCAACATGTGATATATTTATTGACCACTATTATTCTGTGAATAAAAATACAATATGTACAATATTTCCTTAACAATCTTAAAAAAAAGAAAATCACAACTTTAATAAAAATTTGACACATCCTCATAAACTACTGTCAAAATAAAAAATATCAATTCATTACCGCGCGTTCACACTTGCGACTTTTTGTCTTAGTATCTCTTTCATATAGCGTATTAACATTATCATATGACAGTTGAGGGAGGAGAGCCCAGTAGCTAAATGCGTAGTCACTCGAGCGTCATGGGGACTTGTATGGTTTTGTTTAATAGATAATGGAGAAAAAAAAAACATCTAGAGACGTTTTTATTTGTAACGGTAAGCTAAAAAAATACAGATAGGTACTGGTTCATACAAGCGCATCAGATATTGATAGTTTAATTTATGAGCATCCGATGACACTGGTTTGATGAACATAGAAAAAATATTTGTGAATGTTTCTGACGCTTTTTTTGACGGTTAAATAGTCAGAATATTTGACTAATTTACTTATTGGTATTTAGTGAACCAACCCTTATTATAATCTGACGTCTTCGAAAATATTTTCAGGCAAAAAAATTAGATAGACTACCCTACACGCACTCTATATACAATATAATGATGGTACAATGGTACAAAGTACAGATACCATATCAAAATCTAACGTGCCGAGATACTACATAATACCTCTCTTGAGCTCCCCTACTATTTCTTGTCACATTCTTTTTATTATTTAAGTAAAAGATACAAAAAGTCACTGGTACACATCGCATGTGTGAAACTGCAGTAAACTTATTTAACTATAATTTAGCTACAGGAAGGACTGAATTTAATAAATATATTTTTATAATTACATTTAAAAATTATTTAGCTGATCAAATCTTTTTTTTGTTAACAAATTTTCCTGCTAACCAATATTGAGATATTGAGCCATCTAGAGTTTATTTTAAATAACATTAAATATAAATAAGCAAATAATTATTTCGACAAATTAAAAAATATGTCAAATTAAAAGTATTTTCTAAATACACATAAAAGAATTTTCTGTATTAATCATAAAATAAAAATGTTAAAATGACTGTCTGTCAGCTCGTTTTGATTATGTTTGGGAACTGCTAAAAAAAATTTGAAACGATTTTCACTGGCAGATAGTTGATATTAACCTCGTAATTGAAATATTTTTTGTTTAGTTTATTGCAATATGGGTTTATTTATAAAAATACCAAAATAAAAATCTAAATTAAAAAAATGGTAACCTCGCCGCGGAAGACAGTAATAAATAATATACATATTTTTAAATAATACATATATTTTTTAGCATTAGAACGATTTCATCATTCATATGCATTTTAAATTCCACAAATAGTCCATTTCACAACTACCAATCATTATGAATACAATAAATAAATTACATACACATACCATACATTTCAGTTATTCGACATATACATTCGTAATAATTTCTCTTAAAGGAGACTAAATTATAATACAAAAAAAACAATAATAATCTAAATATACAACTTTGATTTGTATTTGCAAGACATTTTCAGAGGTTATAATATATTAATAATAAAAACTGAACATACTGGTCCTTGACCTCGGAGACCCCTTGCTGCTACAGCATGGTAACGTACGATTCATATTTTTATAACTTTTTTTCAATTCAGTTAATATAGTCACCTCTGTTAATTATCTTGTTAATAAAAATCAACGCCCTGTATAATTAATCACAATTTTAAAGTATTATGCTTAGCATAATATTTAAAAATATATTACATATATTTGTTTATTGCACGGACGGTAAAAACCTACGTATAAGTCTAGTAAATAAACTATTAACCTAACATAAAACTTTTTACATGAGACAGAGTTGTCGGTACAAAAAAAATGAACTGTTTGTAAAGATATTATCTGGAGATGACACTCATAACGACGACCTATCTGCAATATTAAACATCTATCTCATTCTCATAGGGCCGTTTCACTCTCACAAAGCCAGTTTTTTTGACAATTTTAACAACACAAAGTTGACAGAAAGAGAGGGTTTCCCGTTAAGAAAGAGATAGCAATCAGGTCGTTGTTCAGCGTTACCTTCAAATAGTAGCTTTAGCTTCATAGGTATTACGATGCATATTCGCATGTCAATGTATATATAAAACACATCTTATAAAACCCATATTCTCTGAGTTAGTCCGGACCCCCAGTGTTTAATAGACCATCTGCCATGACTAACATGACCACTGGTGGTAGAGTACTGTGCAGCATCTCGCCCGGGTCGTCTTCCGGTCTGGAGGGTAAGGTAGCTGGTAGACTTTTCAAATCAACAGCTACAGCCACACAGGCTACAGGACAGCGATACACCAACAACATCTATGGTGTCTGTAGGCCACGGTTATCTCTTACCATCTGGAGAGCCTGAGCTTGTTCATTACATTATCATATAAAAAAAACTACACAAACCGTTTAGTATATAGCCGGGTTATACATAAAACCTATTATCTGATACTTGATATTTTCAATTTTTTTTAATTCATACTTTTTAATTTTGAGTATGTTTTACTACATTATTTTTTGTAATTTTAAGTTTAAAAGTCACTGATTTCTTACATTCTTATTTTATATGACAACAAACAAGCAGACTGCTATTCTTATGATATTTATCTATTAAGAGAAATTAATACGAGATTTAATTAAATATTGAAACATTAAATACAAAAACATTGTCAATACTTTACTGTAGTTACAAATAATACATAAATACATCTAACTTCAAACTTAAAGACTTCTATGAGTCACAAAAATTTAAAAATAAAATAATATCGTTTACTAAAAAAATATATATACTATACACAAATTTGGAGGTAACAAAATATACCACAGTAAGTGATGATTCTATTCCAATTATGGGGAAAAGGTAGAAAGGGTATATAAAAAGAATATAAAATAAAAAATAATGCTTTTGGACCAGACAGGATTAAATTAGATGGTATCAAATATATTTCTAACCAAAAATAGTAGCAACAAAGTTACTAAGAAGCTCTCAGACGCATAATATTAAAGATTGAAACTCAAGAAAAACTTGAAAGAGATAGGTTTTGACAGAAGTAATGTTTTTTATCAAAATATATATGAACAAATTATTAAGAGACCAGTGAAAGCATACTCAAAGTTATATAGGAATAATCAAAAACGACTTTGAAAATATCCGCTATACTATTATAGGAAGAAATGAATAAGGACGGCTTTCGTACACATCACAGGGAAGGAAAAAGAATGAATAAGAAAAAAAATAGGACTTGTGCATGTACAAATGTACCTTTGGTGTTAAATGTACGTTTACGCATATTAACATACATTAAAATATATATATTTAAAAAAAACATTATCCTAAATTTACAAATTCGTATTTGAAATTTATCAATTTCGAAAAAAAATACACCTAATAAAATTTAACTAAAGATGTTTCAAAGACACTTTTGAAAATCTTTAACATTCATCATACATAGAAGTCTTTAATTTGATTTTAATTTTTAGCTAATAGCACGAGATCCAAAGATTTTATTTCATGGCCAGACATTCATTTTATAAAAACTGAAAATTTATATTTTATTTATCCATTTCAGACTTTGTTGTTTAAAAGTTACTGTTACAACAAAATGTGTACAAATAGATGGTGCACAAACTAATAAAATGTACAACAATAAAAAATTAAAAATAATAACAACTAAGTTATACTACCTCAAAATTAAAAATTATCTTAATTATTTGATACTTAATAGCGATGGTGTAATAAAATATGTTTTGGAATTGGAACTAACTTTTGTTATTTTAGTTTTTATAACACATACACACATACATATTTCACCCTTAGTAATATCTAAATAATCAAAAATAATCCAAAAAAGTGGTTTTTTGGTAAATGGTGCTTATTCTGGATTCCGACATCACAGCTTTTTTTTAAATAACATGCTTATTTAAGCTATGACTGTAAAAATTAGAGAGAGTTCTCTAACCGGTAGAGAATATCATTTTAAGCCCTGAACATTTAAAATCACAGTAAAATAAAGGTTTACCTTATATTACTGAGTGTGCGATATGCTTATATTGTATATATTATTTTGGTTTTTATATTGAGTTAGGAGAATTCATAAAAAAAACTTCTCAAATTGACACTAACACATCTTCCCTATCTGATGTCTCCTGAAACAAAACGATACAAACTATAAAATAGTGCCACATTTCCAACCGATGTTGGAAACATGGTAATTTTCAACTTTGCATAAAAAAGCAAATGTCTGGCTGCTCACGGATCTCAGGCTATAATAAACTACGTATTTTACAATTTACGACTAATATCATATGGTTTCTACTATTCCTTTCCTTTTGGACCGCGCGTCACTCGATATGAACGAGGTTTCTTCGGAAGATCTCATTCTTGAAGTCTGAGATGTGTTCGATCTGCTCTGGGGATAATAACTTGAATAAATATATCGTTTAGGAGATTATAAGTCCCGTCATGATAAGCTTAAATAAATTAATAAAGTCAGAAGATGAAAGGAAATATTACGATATGCAATTCCAATTAAGATGGTCTCAAAGTGACGTCATTAACTTTGTTAAAAGGTTTACAATCTAGGACATTTAAAGAAATTCAAACATTGACTGCAAAAACAAGAAAATACGTCGTTTATTATTTCAACTTTTTTTGGAATAAATTGCTTGGAAAACTTGGCGAAAAGGTCGCCTTTTTGTATTATTTACTTTTGAAGTTACTAGTAGTTATTTTTTGATATGACAATTATTTGGTAATTACAACTGTATATGGTGTACAATAAAAAGTTTATAAACGTTTCATGACGGGATCTTTAACTAATAATAATATAAATAAAAATAGCCATTCCAAGTATGAGTTAATTCGGATTCAAAATTAGTCACTTATTTATTAATAATCGTTTTAAATATTTCAAATAGCAGTTTATTATTTGGGTAATACTTAAATAGTAATTTTAATATTAAATTTTTGGAAAAACCACTTCCAAGTTGGACTAATTAATATCTCAGGTGCTATTTTTGAATAACCGTCCTCCGTGTCATATATAGAAATTAATCCCCATACCCTTGGTCATGCCATACATATATATCTTCACACCAGGTCCTTTGCGAGTAAGGCAGAGTATTGTGTATCAAATGTAATGATCCCTACTTGCCTAGCTTCCTCCACATTCATGGTCACGTCATGACTTGAGAATGATAATACCAAATATATTCATCTTTAGTTTAAACTTTTCTAAAAAAATTTTAGAAGGTTCTTACGAAATGTAAAAATTACATTCACGCCTATTATCCCCGAAGAGGTAGGCAGAAGTGTGCTAGTATATCCACTAGTAAGTCCAGTAGATATACAAGAACACCCACGATTAGCCAAGGTACGAAATGTATGTTTAAATAATAAGTCTGTTAATTCCACGGCCAGTTAGTAATAAATCTTTCACAACAAACGAAATCAAAATAGATAATCTTTGTTTTGGATTACTGTGGAACATTGATAACTTTTAAAATAGCAGATTTTTTCGCACTGATAATACTTATGTATTGCGTAAAAAACTCTTTTTAACTAATGTAGTGGCTTAAGAAGCCTATGTATTATTTTCATGCATATGTCATCTTACTGTAAAGTTTCATCCAAATACGTCCAGTAGTTTTTCGTGAAAGAGTAACAAACAACTAAACATACTTAGGAATTCGCGTTTATAATATTTATAGGATTTACTTGACGGTGATCAATAAATAGCACTACTAGTATAAGAATTACGATCACTTTGTATTTTTTTTAAATATTCTAATCCAATAAAAATAATGCTTAAATAATAATAAAATTGTACTACACTAAACTTTAAATGTACATTGAGCAGTGAGGTAAAAAGGATCGCATAACATTCATATTATAAAATTAAAAAGCATGAATAAGCTGAGAAGCATGAAAATATTAGTTATCTGTGGGTGATATGAAGTACGTATAATATGACCATTAGGATTACCTCACTCTCCAGTGTCACCTTTTAGTGTCTGGAAAAGTTACATCATTATAATATCAGGCTTTAACTTTTATTTATTTTTTAATATTATGCCAAAAAGTATCAAAATTTGGCATAACTAAAGCTTAAATGGTGGAAGAGTTAAAAAAAACAAATATTTTGTATAAAGCACTAGAAGTATATTACATTTATTAAAAAAACACAAGACATACTATCATGCATGTGACGAACACACATACGCACCCATGTAAGCACGTACGCACGCACGCACGCACGCACGCACGCACGCACGCACGCACACACGCACGCACGCACGCACGCGCACGTCAAATATTGTTTGTTTATGATGTATGTAGTAAAACTTAATGATATCAGTCTCTAATCTTATTGAACGTTAAAAATAACATTAATTGTCGAAATTCGACTATTTACGAAATAAAATTTGATGATATTTATTTCTTAACATTTAAAATAACCCTGAAGATGTTGTAAAAACAAATCAGATGGCAAAATATTAAAATAAGAAAACTAAATGAAAAAGTGAAAGTTGAGTCTAAAATAAACACTCACAAAGGTTGTTATTATGTAACAAGCCGCCTTTGTGTACATACTAGATTTATTTTTTACAAAATTGGGAGACGAACCAGTTTTAAATTTTTTTGATGATTGACATTCGTTCAATCACCATGAAATATGTAATAGATTGTGGTTAAGAGTTCATTCATTCATTCAATCATTCATAGCCTAAATAAATAAGTTATATTCATGAATCTAGGGGCACTATCTGGAGATTACACTTCATACAGCAAACTGTCTTTATTCGTTTTCCTGAATTTTCGTCGATATTTGAAGCTCAAGTTTTCCCCGTGTTGATCAAGGTCCTCTGTGTAGGATAGACCATCTGCCTTCTACTAGACAGCTCGTAAGAGGCGAGTATAGGTTAACTGGGTCCCTACCAACATAATAGTTCGGAGGGTAGGGCAGCCGATAGACGCACTTTCAACACCTACACTGTATATAGGCTGCAGTTATCTCTTACCATCAGGAGACCCGTGCGCTTGTTCCCTGTCCTATCCTATTAAAAAAAGTTCAAAAAGTCAAAAGAAACCGGCATTTTGGAGAGATGGATGTTCAATATTGGCGACAGATTACTGTCAGGAGTGTGATCTCCAGATATAACCTTCAGCTTTATGATTATAGAATTCTTACCTGTTGGACGCTTGTGGAGGGAATCGCTGCGGCTATGCCTGCTTTTTTCCTAATATCTTCCAAGGGTATCTCTTCGGAGCACGCCCTCGGTGAACTGTCTCTAGACCCGTGCGTACTGCGTGATATACTAAAAAAATATACATACAAATAAATGATATTGGCGTGTCTGTATGTAGTGTTAAAATAACCGCTTAATACAATATACGCATGTTGACGAGCTATATATTTCAGAATGATATTTTTTAGAATTTTTATCAGTCTGTCTGTGTGTTCGTTTGTACCCGCTAATCTCTGAAACTAACTTTTATTTTAGAACTTTATCGGAAGTTGAAGTCGTGGGCACAGCTAGTATATCATATTTTTATATAAAAAAAAACTTGTATGTCACCTCTCCCGGCTGGTAGTTCTCTCTCGGTAGACTACGATCCCGTCCTTGAGCACATGACCGCTGGGCCTCCGTATCCTGCGGTCACTGTCGTCGCCATCTGCACATTTAATTATATGAAGGCACATTTGTAGAAATTATACTTTCCATCGTCGTCACCAGATGGAGTTACATTGTCCTTCAAAACACACACTTGTACTTTTTTTTTCACTTGTGGTATCACTTTTTACAACATCATCAGAGCTTACCAGAACTAAAGACAAATAAATTTAATTCTTCACATCGTTCAGTGTTTGTGTCTATTTCTACAAGCCCTGATGATATTGTATATAAGTAGTAAAGTGTGTATTTTGAAGGAAAAAGTGTATATACCCCGACCCGGGCCCACTTCGATGGGCGTCAATTATATTTTTGTGATGCAATTATGTAGTAAAGTTCTTAGAAGTTACTAAGTTTTATCATAATCATTGTTTAGAATTAGCTGGTATTGGATGTGGCACAGATAAAACCGTAAAACATTCACCGGGGCGCGCGGAGCTCCCTGCTCCCGTTTCTCCTCGTGGGGGGGATATATTATTTTAATCTACCTATCGCTTAAATCATAACATTTTCGATTAACATTATTTTCGTCTATACCGAACCGCTTAATCAACGCACCCCGCATAACATCACATATTGCCCAATTTTATGAGACATCAACAATAAAATAATAATTCAGAATAAGGTCATAAAACAGGCCGTAACCCCACCATCTTCAACATACGTTCGATCTACTGCATACTGTGTGGGTGTGGTCATGTATTTGTCGGGTGTTTTCATGTGTGTGTGGGCGTGGTCATGTATGTGTGAGTGTGGTCATGTTTGTGGAGTGTGGTCATGTATGTGTGAGTGTGGTCATGTTTGTGGAGTGTGGTCCTGTATGTGTGGGGTGTGGTCATGTGTGTGGGGTGTGGTCATGTGTGTGGGGTGTGGTCATGTATGTGTAGGGTGTGGTCATGTGTGTGTGGGTGTGGTCATGTAAGTGTGAGTGTGGTTATGTGTGTGTGGGTTTGTACATGTAAGTGTGAGTGTGGTTATGTGTGTGTGGGTGTGGTCATGTGTGTGCGGGTGTGGTCTTGTGTGTGTGGATGTGGTCATGTTTGTGTGAGTGTGGTTATGTGTGTGGGAGTGTGGTCATGTGTATGTGGATGTGGGCATGTATGTGTGTGTGCGGATGTCAGCGTGTGCGTACCGTGTCTCCGCAGATGCGGTCGGGGGAAGAGCGGTCGGGGGCGGGGCGCGGGCGCGGGGGCGGCGACACCCGCCACCTCCAGCAGCCGCCCGATCTGCTGCATCTTCTTCTGACGCGCCTTCGTGCGACCCTACACATTTGAATTATTCACCATTGTCTAAATATTTCAGTACAACGGTATTCTAACCGATCTATTCATAATTTCTTTGCAAATAATAAATTTACAAACAAAAGTTTTTATTAATTTGCCATTCATACGCAAAAATAGGTCTGAGATACATAGAATTTTTCTGAACGTTCCAAGGATCAAAACTTACCTTGGTAAGCCTCTGTTTAGCCGCCATGCTACGTATATGGTCATCGAATTTGAACTTGGCCCGCAGCAACACCGTCCTGGGCAACACTCCGTTTGCACCAACACGTGGCTTGTGTATAGTAAGGTGAAGACATCGCGGATCCTCTTTGTCGCCTTGAATCTGAAATTGATTTTTTGATGGCAAGATAATAATAAAATATTATTAGGTATATAAAGGGGTTCGAACCCGGACTACCGAAATGGAAATCCGAAACGCGTACCACTACTTTAAACTATGTAATAATGAAACTGAAGTCGATTTATGAAGTTGTATTTTATCTGAATTTTAATACTAATTGACTTGATTTTAATGATTGACCAAATTATAACATAATAGGGAATATGCATGTTTTTTTTTTAATTTTTTAACATTACTTCAAATAATTATATAACTGAAAAAATATAACACTTGCAAAATAGTGATAAATAAGTTTAAAAAAAATACTATTCAAACTATCATAATTTTCGAATGATTTAAGCATCGCCATTTTAGGGCGCTTTTTTGTGACGTCACCGTGCACTGAGAAGTGAGAATAATAATTTGAAATATTGTATTGTCCCTTTATGTGCGAAAGTTTTCACAAGTCCAAAGATGCAAAAATAAAGATATCAATTGACCTGGCGTTGACAGTTAACAGTGACGTCACGTTTCGTTTCGACATTGGCGTTGCGTTTTGAAAATTCGCGAGGGAATTTCAAAACTACTACTTTTATAGAATTAATTTTATTAATAAAAACTTGAATATTGGCAAAAATATTTATGTGGGTATGTTTCTTCAGTAATAAAGATTACACGTTATTATTGGGCCATATCTAAATCACATGCATATTGCCTATTGGGCTATAGACTGACCTCCAAATCCTGTAAGCTACCAACTAGTTTCGCCACCCCCCACCCCAGCCTCTGCTTGTCGGGCTCCACCAGTATTATTTGTATGTTGTCCACGACGAGGAACCTGTGATGCCAGGTACCATCCTTCTGTATTATATCACACGATATGAGATCGGAGTCGTCTGTAAATTTTTAAACATAATAATTGAAAATCAATGTTTATGTATAGTAATCAGTTATCAGTTAGTTATCAGTCTAGGGAGTTAGCAATACTACGTATTTGTTAAGGTCTCCAGACAGCACACTAACCTTCATGATTAAAAGTAAATCCGAACTAATATTATAAATGCAAAAGTAACTCTGTCTGTCCGTCTGTCTGTTACGCTTTCACACCAAAACCACTGAACCGATTTTGATGAAATTTAGTACAGAGATAGAATTGACCTTGAGGAAGGACATAGGCTATTTTTTAACCAATTTCAATAAAAAGAGGGTATGTTTTTACGCAAAAAGTATTAGAAGACGGGAAAAGGTCTGCCCTTTGAAAGTTGTCTGTGTCATTAAAATATTTCACGCGGGCGAAGCCGCGGGCGGAAGGCTAGTTGCCTATAATTGTAAGAACAGTTAGATTAAGAAACAAGAAGTCTGTAGTACCCACTAAGCCACTGAGGCTCTTACCAACTCTCAAACTAAATCCCTATTAATATTACTAATTCAAAAGTAACTCTGTTTGTATGTAACTCTTTCAAGCTGTAAAACCACTGAACCGATTTTGTTAAAATTTGGTACAGAGATAGAATTGACCTTGAGGAAGAACACGGGCTACTTTTTAACCGACTACATTAAAAAGAGGGTATGTTTTTAGGCAATAAGTATAGTGAGTCGGAAAAATGTATGCACTTTGAAAGTTATCTCTATTATTTAATATAATTCACGCGGTCAGAGAGCTGGTATTAAATATTCTACAATAATTTTTATTTCACTCTATTCTAGACAAAGTGGTTTGAGATCTGAAACAACTGGCTTGTTTTAATATACCTTTGCTTTTTCTATAAAGTATCAAGTTTGGAGAGTATGATAGAGCTGGTAAATCTATGCAAGGCTCAAAGCCATATATATATAGTCATATATACAGTCAAAAAAATAATGTAAATAAATATCTATATAAAAGAATTTCCCTTCCTTAGTCTCGCTAAAACTCGAGTACAGTTGAGCCCATTTGGCTAATTTTGGTCTTGAAATGTTCGTGGAAATCCAGGGAAGGTTTAAACGATGACGAGAAAACATAACAAAATTGCAATGAAAATACTAAAAACGACAATTTGATTTTCCCAAACAAACTGTCCTTACCTGTCAAACGTTTGATTGATGTTCATGTATCTAGTGAAACGAAGTTCACCGGGTCAGCTAGTCTAATAATAAAATGCTATACTTACTTAAATCTAATACGTTCCCAACTTGGACAAAAGGTGCGGGATTTGTCAGCGGCAGCTGGGTTTCCTGTTTCCCCGTCAAGTTCAAGTACGCCTCGCGAATGAGGAAGAATGTTCTTATCGCACGACGAGCTCGTTCCACCTGGAGTGTTTATCCAAATGTCACGAGATACTTAAATGATAAAAAAGTACCATCACGCCTATTATCCCCGAACAGGTAGGCAGAGGTGTGCTAATATATCCACGACGTGTAAGTCCACTAGATATACTAGATATACTAGAGTACTAGGGCCCATGATAGATGGCAAGCCTATCGCCACTTCGGGTACATTCCAATCCCGGGCAATGTAATACTTACTCAGAAAAATCTTAAAAACATTTAAGAAACTTAATATTTTACTAAATATCGATGGTAGGGGGTGGTCGGTATCCGACTTTGACCCACGAAAACCCGGTTTCGATTTCTGGCTAACTTTTTCCTATAAGATTTTCAGTTGGGCGAAATAAAATTTTTGCTCGATAAGCCGACTGAAAGGCACCTCTGCTGTATTCTACAGAAAAATATGTCTGTTTATTGACAGTCCCATGTTGTAAAAAAGACGAACCAGAAAACCGCATTTTCTCAATAAAACTTGATACATAAGCTCGCCTTTGGTACATTTTCTTTTGTCACTTTTTCTTTTCTATTTTGTGTACAATAAAGTATTAAATAAA
>DVZL01000509.1:0-22655 GCA_018236625.1 Lasaia peninsularis
GGTAAGGTAGCCGGTAGACTTGCACATAAGGTCTAACAGCCCAACCACAGGGCAGCGGCGCACCTACAACATCTATGGCGTCTATAGGCCACTGTTGTCTCTTACCATCAGGAGACCCGTGTGCCTATTCGCTGTCTTATACTATAAAAAAATACACAATAACTAAAAAAACAATAACTAATAACAAAACGATAAAATTAAGGCAACAATTAACAACATTAACAACAGTAACACAGTGATAACAAAAAAATAACAAATTTAACTATTACAACAAAATCCGCGATTTTAATAAAGCAATAAAATATACTCTGGCGTATTCAAAACTCGAATGACGTTTATTTCAAAATAGCGAACCGAAAGTTTGCATTCCCTGAGATTGGGGCGTCCCCGAAACACAAATGATAGTCGTCAAATAATATTATTATCTCGCAGTAAAAATATTTATTTGGTAAAAGAAGTTTGTTTACAAAAATTATAGCTTCTCGTGACGGAGAGTGTACATATTCTATATTGGTATAATTAAAAACTTCTGTTTGGTAACAACTTTATTCAAGAAATACATCATTTTCATTTCATTTCATTTCTAAAACACAAAAAAACTACAAATAATAAAACTACAAATTCAGCTCATGTTCAGATAGATATAATTTTGTTTAACTTTTCAGAAAATAGAGGAGAATTTATTGACAAACTGCAAAGAGCAAAGGCGTCTGTTAAAAATTCGGTACCGCAAACTATACTTTCGAAACCAGGGCCTACGAAATTGATATTGGGCAATTGGGTGTTGTCATGCAAAAAGTAAGTATTAAAGCTAAAATCTTTTTTTGTTTACGGGATAAGAGAGTGAAATACCACACGGCTCTCCTGCAACTTTGACCGATACATACCATAGACTTTGTAAGTGCGTCGCTATTACGTGGCCGGATTGTTGGCCCTGATTAGGGGGCTACCCTACCCTCCGGAATGGAACGTGAAAATGCCATCATGGCGGCAAGATTAGGTAAGGTGGTGGATTCCTACCCGGACGGGTTGCTGCACAGCACTCTACCACCAGTGGTCTTGTTGGGAATGACCCATTTAACCTATTCTTACCTCTGATCTAAGAAGGTGAATGGATTATTCTACACTGGGGACCCAAACCATTAACCAACACAGGAAAGATAATAGTAATGTCAATTTTTTTTGAAAAAATAATACAAATTATTAAATTATTTTTAGAGAGAAGGAGTTACACATACATAATACCGATGGTCAACAACAGACTACGATATTACGGGAAGATTTGCCTGGGTTCATTTTTGAGTCAAACAGAGGGACCAAACATTCTTTTACGGCTGAAACATTTTTGGGTAAATGCTTTTAATTAAGTACTATTTCATTATTGGTAAAGCTAGTTAGATTATTTAGTAAAAAAACTAAGTGGCAACATTTTGTATTACTGATGAATAATAGCACTTGGTGAAACTTCCACATATTCATATGTTAAATGAAAAACACATGTACTTTTTCACACATTACTTATAATTGAAAATTATTTTTGAAATAGACGACCGGTTTCTCTTTTTACAGCATCATCATCAACTAAAACTTTAGTTACTAACATTAAGTGGTAATAATCATAAACTGCAATTTTTGACATTCTTGGCTTTGGTTTTTGAAATTTCTTTTTCTTTGTTCTCTTTGGGCCTTTCTATCGTCTTTTCTCCTCGTAATTTAAAATATGTTATTTAAATTGAATTTTATCTGTAAATTATACTTGTACCAGTAAATAACTATGTTGGAATTTTTTGTAGGTCCGGAGTTAGCAAGTGGTTGGTCGGATCGTAGGCCGGTGGTGCCCAGTAATAGAAATGTACCCACAGCGCCTTGGAGCCGTTTATCTGCAAAGACTGAGGCTCAAAAAGCACAGGTTAGATTACGACATTTCTGTTCTTTATTCATTATCTGTTCTTACCACTATAACATCAATGTTCACCATCGCTATGTTCTGGTTTTATTAATACGTAAAAGAAACAAATGAATCTCTTTACAAATTACACAAATAGCCTAAACCCAAAGTAAGTAAATTATATGCTTGTGCCAGATCCGGAAATGAAGACATCTATATGATCATCGCACAAATTCCTATCCTTTCGGAAACTGAACCCGAGTCTTGCTTCTTCGGTGACGTTTTGCTTGTACATGAACCCATCGAACACAATATTGTCAAAATGATATTCCAGCCTCAATTTGGAAACGTAGCGGTAATGCCTTACACAATTTGGTGATTTGAATTAGTAGCATCAGTAAATTCGTTTGCTTGTTGCCTTTCTATTTGGATTGAAAAAATATTACCATTATCATCATGGAGATAGTTCTGACCAAGTCCGAGTCGAACTCGCCAATCGCCATTTCGCAACTTCACTCGGTTCAGTACTATTTGAAATAAAAGAATATTTTCCCCGTACTGGCCCGGGTCTTCTGTGTAGAATAGACTAATTGCTTTCCTACCAGGCATTTCGTAAGAGGCGACCATAGCTTGACTGGGTCACTACCAACATGACCACTGGTGGTAGAGTGCTGTGCAGCAACTCGCCCAGGTAGGGATCCACCGCCTTACCTATTCCTACCGTCATAATGACAGTGTCGTGTTCCGGTCCGAAGGGTAGGGAAGCCGGTAGACTTGCACATAGGTCTTACAGCCCGACCACAAGACAGCGGCGCACCTACATCTATGGTGTCTATAGACCACGGTTGTCTCGTACCATCAGGAGACCCGTGTGCCTGTTCGCTGTCATATAGTATAAAAAACCAGCTTAAGAGCTACTGCAATGATTTAAACTGGCAGAAAAAGATATTAAGCATTATTACATTGTATCATGATGCTTAATGACAGGAAGAGGTAAAATACCAATCCAGAGAATATTGTTCTTAAACAATCCGTTTATTAAATTACTAATTGTTGCAGTGTTCGGCACGGTCATCACATACCTATACCTACTCAAAAAACACAAAATAATCTTCCTAATTAATTCTACGTAAATAATTAAAAGTACATATTATTATAAGTAAAAAATAAAACCGGTTGGTAATGCAGTAATTACTACTTATTAAATCTATTATCTTTTGGATAACTTTGTGCAAAAACACGAGGAATATATTATTGTACGAGTAATCTATACAAATAAATAAAATTGGAGTGTCTTTATGTAATATTAAAATAACCGCCTTATACTTACGGTTACAAAAATAATATTTTTAAATTTTTGTCTGTCTGTTTGTACCCGATAATCTCTGAAACGGCTGGACCGATTTTGACGGGACTTTCACTGGCAAACAGCTAATGTAATAAGGAATAGCTAAGGTTACTTTTATTTTAGAAATGTATAAAATAGAATAATTAAATAGAAAAGCGGACGAAGTCGCGGGCATAGTTAGTATTAAAATATGATTTGTTATAGGAACAAAATAAACGCTAAAAACGATTTGCCAAGCCGAGATGCGCAATCACTAAAAACCATCATTTGATCGTTTTCGTGGTCTAGCGTAGTCTTACTTAACGCACGAGATCCTGGGTTTAATTCCCGGGCAGTAAAACACGTTCCGAGTTGAAATGAAAATAATTTATTTGCCGAATATGTGTGTCAAAAAGTTGTTACAACACAAAAGTTTTTTATTATACCAACATATTCTACCACAATATGGTGTGCAAATATTTTAGCACATTATTTATATTTATTACCTACTTTTAAAACTATATACACTGATTATCTTACTATTTATAAACATTAATTAATTAATTTACACCCGACTTATTTTAACCCTGTCTACTATAAACTACCACCGTTTCCAAATCTAGCCAGTCAGGAGAAGAAAAAGTTTGTTTGGATTTTTATGCGACATGGTGATGGACCAGTAAAGTCATGGGATCTAATACCGTCGTAAGAGCTCTCAGAAAATGTACTGAAATTAGAAAAAGGAGTAAAGTATTAACGGGGTTCGAACCTGGACTACTGGAACGGTCCGTAACGCGAACCACTAAACCACCAAGGCTTGCTTTTCTTCTTGTATTAATATAAAACTCAAATATTATATTTTTAGAGTCAAAAATAAAAAAACATGGTTTTAATTAAATAATTTATTTATATTGAAACCAAGGAATAAATAAGTTTTCCTGAATTTTATAAAAACTGAATATATCAGTATTATTTACTACTGGCTGTGCCCGCGACTTCGTCCGCGTTTTTATTTAATTTCAAAAATAAAATTCTAAAATAAAAGTAGCCAGTCTGCCAGTGAAAGTTCTGTTAAAATCGGTCCAGCCATTTCAGAGATTAGCTAATACAGACAGACAGAAATAAGTTATAAAAAGTTATTTTGGTACATGTAAACATATATAATATGTATTTAGTAAAGAGCGGTTATTTTAATATTAGGACATACAGACACTTAAATTTTATTTATTTGTAGATGTATAGATTTCTTGGTAAGCGTGTTATATCTGAGATGGCGGTCAAATGTTTGCCTTGTACATATGTAGAGAAATACGATTTAAATGATGCGCCTCGGTATATTTCGTGTTTACGATTTTAGCAGATCAAGAAACCAATGTGTGATCGTCATTTTAGCCGCCAAACTCGTCAGTACCTCGACTGTGATGGAAGTGACAGCACGCAAGATTTCATTATTAAGAATTGTATAGAGCTGTAATAAGCCATACCCTATTTGAATATAGTCACTTAATTTATTCCTACATAATTTTACGTAATACAACTCTATATAGATATCTTTAAAATACATACGGATTTCCGAAGCTTGACGAATATAGCCGAGCGCATAATTTAATATGTGTCCATTATATTTACGTTACAGTATTTAGTGAACTATTTAATCACCTGAGTATATTTAAAATAATAATGCCCTCTACTGCGGGCAGTTCTACCGGCTTGCCGTCCACCTCCAGCTTGACCGCCTTGTGCAGATCCTTGCACATCTTGCGACCGACCATCTTACGCAAACCCATCTTTACGTACACACCTTTATTACGTAACCTGCCAATGTCAAATTAAATAACAGCTTGTTTAGTACCACGATTTCATCACAAATAATAGAAATAAATTAAAAAAATATTTATCTACTAAATAACAAATGTACCAAATAAAATCGTCGCGTATTATCAGAGTGCATCTAGGACACTAAAAAAATATCTATACCAAAGTCTATTATTTCGAAGTCAATTCTTTTATTTATAAGGATTCAAGTTCATTCCGATAATCCTTCTTCGTGCTTGCTTCCATTAATAAAAAATAATAGGTACCTAATTTTAACTTTGCGATGATATTTTAATATTAAACATTATTAGTGTAACTTCAAAAAAAAATTACGATTATCTTAAGATGCTCCCTCACCGGGAGCATTACAATACTGACTGACCACGTGTAATGTAATACTCAATGTCACGTAGGCTACTGAGTGGACGGAATTGTATCAAGATATTACATTATTACAAGGTGCGTATTGTAATGCTCGGTTCTCCTCTTTCACTGATTTAATGTTCAAATCTGTAACGTTACATTACACGCGAATACTCCTAGTGAGTGAGCACCTTTAGTGGTTAGTTCGGGAGTTAGGCAACTTAAGTTTTATATTACCTGCTATTAAATTTGTTTGGGTTTTCCTCCCGGGCGTTATGGAAGTCTAAGCACAGATCAGCGTCAATCCCAATACCGAAGTAGTTGTTCATGACTAGGATTTGTGAGTTATCTTCGCTTTGAGATCCTGTTCAATAAAAAAAAAGTTATACGTACATGCATACAACTATTTATATGCATCAGTATCTTAAATATCGCTAATATGAACTTGGGTTATGTCCGTGTATAATAATCTAATCTACCTTCATATAAATTAATGTAATTTATATTTAAATTTTGTTAATTTCTTTAATTTGTTGGATATATTTTTTTGTTTATCCATGCCCTTTTTAAAAGCTTTTATTTAACTTGCATTGTATGTATGTAAGTATGTATGTTTGGGTGGAATCTTAGAAGTCAATTTTGAAGTAGATATCTTCATCTGATTAAGCTGAAATTTTTTATACACGTTTAGTTTGGATGACAAATCAATGCCCGTTAAGGTACATGACATCATTCTAAATCCAATATGGCGGACCAATCAAGATGGCGGAGTAGTCGTTTTAAAATCACTTCTACAATATGGTTATCAAATGAGAGCAACTCGATAAATAATAAAAGCTTTTTATAAAAAGTTCCTTTTGGCCTTTAATTTATTATTATGTGGTAGTGTGATAGAGTCAGTTTTTGTTTCTTCAAGGAAAGTTCATTTTTTTTTATTTCTGCGAGTTTGAAAGCTATGGTAGTATTTTGAAAGAGTTGATATGTAGTGTTGTTTTACCTGGCAGTTGGTTTGAAAGTTCCTTCGGTTCGTCCTGCTTGTCCTCTGGATGGAATACCACTGTCCAGCGGTCGAGGCGGATCTCCTCAGCGTCGATGACGTCACGGAGGAGGGAGAGGGGGTCTTCGCAGCCGGTGTAACCTGATCCCCACCGCAACACGCGGGCGAGATCATTACCTGAATGTCATATACAAAATACGGGTTGAGGTTTTGTACCATGAAGTCAAAGTATTAAATCAATAATTCTGTCAGCTTAAAATCAGATCAGACGATCTTTAGACTTAATGCTGAAAGTTCGTAATATTGAAATAATAGTGCAAGTTTTTAAAAATGGGTATCTTAATATAAGAATGTGGGCATTGTTGGCGAACCAGTGGCGTATTTTAGAATTTAAAAACTTGTTTAATATAAATAAAAGTAGAAAATTTTTATCATTGAAATTTTCTTAATTTTTTTTGAATTATATAAACGAATATCGTACACAATAGTAAATGCGTCTCGTGCTTCCACCCGACAAATTAACGGTTGTTATAAATAATTAATTATAGCCTTCAGAAAAAGTCCTTTAGAACTTGTTTCACACTTAAGTGATTACCTCGTGAATACTACTAATACCGTTCTCTAGTTCTCTGATAACAGTTAACCTAGATAATATTAGTACAGATGACATCAGCAGCAAGACACTACCAAATAAACAGTAAGGACATACGGGCGTGTATGTTGGGTGATGGATTTACGCATAGGCCCGTGGAGCCCGGGCCTAGGGCGACACGACTTGGAGGGCGGCAAAATTTTCAAAACGTTAACAGTTCAGAGCTAAAATTTATACTGAATATTTTTTTTTAAATCACCTCTGATGTTTCTGTTTAATAGTTCTATTTCAATAAAAAAAATATATTTTGATAACTATTGTGAAACAGAATATATAGAATTTTGTTCGTAAAATAGGGCGGCGTATCAGACCGGGCCTAGGGCGGCAGTAAGCATAAATCCGCCACTGTGTATGTTTGAATTCCTACCGGTTCCGAGCGGCACGATGGCACAGGGTGGGTTTGAGCACTGGGAGTCCTGGCCCACGTTGTCGAGGCACTGCAGCACCCAGCCGATGGTGCCGTCGCCGCCGCACACCAGGATCTTGTAGTTCGGGATGTGACGGAACACGTACAACCTGCCACCATGCCTTATATATGCCTCATCGGCCAAAAATATCTTTAGAAATTTTAATGACGGTGAATATGATCTGGTTTTTATTAGGGGTCTTCTTAAACGCCAGATGGCTTTAGCTAAGCTATTCTGAATTGGGGGCTTAATTAGATCTCTTAAGATTATACTTTTTAATTATGGTCTGGTTTCCAGCCAGGCTTTTTCATCGATATCGATATTACTAACGTTCGCTGCCATTATCCCTTACATTAAAGTTTTTGCTGTCTATCTCATCGAGTACCTATGAGTCTTGTTACAATTTAATGACTAAACAAAAAGTAAAAACCACCTTGCAATCTGCAGTGGAGTTATGTTTTCTCAATGTTTAGCATGAACACAAAGAAGTTTTCATTGAAACATTAATCATTTTAAATCTGACTTTTTGTAGTTTACTTAGATTTTGAGTTGTAAAATTCTTAAAATTTTGATTGAGATACATATTTATTTAACTTTTTTCATAAGTATATAACATTTCAGATTTTGGATTAGCTTGACAAGGAATATTAAAAAAAAATCACTTACCCTGGCAAGGGTCCACCATTTTCCAAGTCGAATACTTGATAAGGGTTTAACAGCTTGCGAAAAGACGAGATCAGCTCCAGACCCTGACAACCACCCGACTTGACGTTCACAAACACCAACAACGGCTTCACACCTTCAGGCACCATTGACGGTTCTATACTGGGTAGCAGCATAACTGCGTAAAACATGACAATGATTAAGCTTCGTACTAAAGTCATACGCTACGCCTAATTTTAAAGTATTCAAAGTAATGTTTTGGGATGAACGATTGCTTTGTGAACTCATCAGATGTATAAGATGATGCATCTGATGAGTAAGTTTACTGGCTATCTCAATTAGTGTGACTATAACTGAAGATATTCTGAATTATTTAAGACAGTGTTGCTTGTTTCTCTAAGCGAATAAAAGTATGGCTATCTCCTGTAATAAGTCAATAATCAAGATGTTTGTAATATAATAAATAATAATTATAGAGATTATTTAGCAGCCACTTTAATGTTTGATCAGTTACGAAACCAGATACCTACTATAGTCGTCATTTTCTTTTGTTGTTCATGCGCCAATCACAACTCTGAATCTCAGAATCAAAATCAATTAGTGAACATGACAACCATACAACATATATTATTAATGACAAGTTTCACACGCATTCAGTCCTACAGGTGATATTTATTAAGGCTACCATAATCATACCGATGTATGTTTTAGATTATTTTGAAAGATTGTGTACCTAATAAATGCTTATCTTCATATTTGGCCTCTCGGAGTGCATACAGGGCGCGCACTGCTTTGTTCGCGTCCTCGTACGTTATCACCATCGATCCGTACTCGTAATAGATGGGTCCAATTGATGTAAACTTGTTTTCTGAGAAAGAAGTTGGAGTTATATTCATATAAGCAGTCCTATAAAATATTTACGTTCTGTTACAATTATTATCGTCCCTAACGCGGTAATAGAGCCATCCACACTAGGCTTTACACTTTTTGTTACTTAAGTGGAGGAAGTAGTGCCGCCCTTAAGAATCATCTTTTATACTTGCTATTCTATCAATAGCTTAATTAGAAGTTAAATTTCTTAAAAATATCTTAGTTTCAAAAAAGTAATGATTATACAATACAAAAGCGTCTAAATAGGATTAAGTATCAGACCTGCGCCCAGGAACTCGACGAGGATGTTCTCGTAGTTGCGCTCTGAGAGGCCGGGCGGCAGCGAGGCCACGAAAAGCGCGAGCGTGGGTCCGTGAGGGTCACGGCGAGGTTGTAGGTAGAAACGAGCTAGCTCCATGCGCCGCACCGACTCGCGCGCCAGCCGCACCACGATCCGCCACGGACGCTCCTCTTTGTCCAACACGCGCTCAGACACTACACAATATATCACATTATTACTGGACCAAGAGTGCTACCAATGACATTATAATTTACACAGTATTGGAAGGCTAATAATTCAGGCCCAGAGAATAAAAAAAACAAATAAGGTACCTTATTCTCTTTTATTTTTTTATTCGCATATAAAAAGCGATTGCTTTCCTACGCTTTCGTTTGCTTTATCTGTACCCAACAAAAAGAAATATAGGTCATCCAAATCAGATCAACCGTAAATGCTCCCTCAATCAAATTCGAAAAAAATCGTAACCGTAATATGTATAAAATACGTACCTCCTCGATCCAGCAGGATCTCGGAACATCTGCAGTCGTCGACCTGGATGTTGAGGCCAAACCGCTGCAGTGCAGCTTCCATGAGGTCGCTGACTGCATGCTCCCCTGTACACGCAACGGTCACGAATGTGTCGCCCGCGCCCGCCACCCGCCCTGGGTACACGCGTACTTCACCACCGCCCGTCTCGGGCTCCCTGTTGATGAATATTCACAAAGCAGTATAGTATCAAGTAACGCCAACAAACCTCAAGAAAGGACAAACATTATTACTCTATCTTTGCCAAAACAATAGCCATTTTTGGCAAGCCTTTATTATCACCTATTATCATCTATGTTCACAGATCACTTTCTTTCGGCTGTCAATACTCATGTGTATTCACGTCCACTACAGGCTGTTGCCACCGGCTTTTATTTGATATGTCAAGTTATATCGAAAAATGTCACACATTCATTAGCATTTACTGAAAACAACACATAGCATACACACAAAACAATTTATAGAAAGACCATAGACGTTTCTGAGTAATTACGGAGGAGATCTCTTCCAATTTCCATGACGAAATGGTGATTTCAGGAGTTGTGCGCCAGCTGTAAATATTTACTAATATAATACTAAAATACTCACTTAAAGCGTAGGAAGAGTGCTGGTCTTTTGTTTGGCAGCCTGGTGACCCGTGCCAAAGGAGTGGGGTCCTTGAGCGGCGGTTCGTCTCCCGCCAGCGCGTCGGTAAGCTCGAACTGTTCGGGATCGCGAGCTACGTGGAATGCCCGAAGTGCTGCCGCTACTAACTCGTTTTCACTCCAGTTCCGACCCACAACTACGGGCCGGTACAATCGCCGAGACCACGCCGCCTCTCCATCGTACACTTTTACCACCTCTGTTAAATGATGATGAGGATTATAAATATGGATAACAGGGGTATGTTAATACAACTATTAATAGAATCTTCGTATTTTCATCAAATCTCATTGCTAACGTGGCAGCTTGATTATAAACTACTGGCAGCCTCTGTGAACTTCGTACCGCTAATATCGACAGACAGATAGTTGGTATAGAAAAAAATAAATGTTTCTTCCTATACTCTATGAAAATTTCCCAGAACACAAAATTTTTTATGTAATTTTTTACCCCCGACAAAAATGAAGTTGAAATTTCGAAATCGAAAGCGATAAGACAGCGGTAGCACATGGCTCTCCTAATAAATAGTAAAAGACAACCGTGACACAATTAATGTTTTCTTTCCTGTGGTCGAAATATTGGGCCTTATATCCACGTCTATCGGGTTACCTACCCTCCGACCGGAAGACGTCAATGTTATTATGGCGGCAGGAGTAGGTGGATGCCTACCCAGGATATAAGATAGCTGCACAGCAATTTTCCATCAGTGGTCTTGTTGGTAATGATCCAATTATACTATGCTCGCATTTTACAAGATGCCTGGTTGGGAGGCAGATAGTCTATTCTACACGCCGTGGCGGCGTGTCACGTCTAGTGACACGCGGCACGCCGCACCAACGGGGTAATACTACGATTTTCAAGATCCTAACTAAGCATACCTTCGTCTCTGTCATCTGGTGTTCGGTCTCTGTGTTGTTTATGATCAGGTCGATGCTCTTGATCAGCTGGGGCGCCAGTGGAGCCACCACCGGAGCCCGAGCGGCCCTCGCAGCCAGAGCTGAACTCTTCACTTACGCTTCGCGCTGCAACATGGGATTTAGCTAGCACCTACTTTTAGGGGCGGATGTTTACTTTGGGGAATGGATGTTTTTTTATACGCAGGTATTTTATCTTGAAACCCTTTTTGCTGCATAATAATATTCCTACTTTTTCATTAATATAAATTTCGAAAACTAGGATTTCATTGCTGCTAGTTTCTTTTATTGGTAGAAGTATGTTGATATCATATTTTATTTGGAAAAAAAAACCTTCTTGAACTAATATACAAATTGATGAACTTAATTTATTATTTTATATTTTCCAAAACATAATAAAAATAATATGTTATAATATTATATCCCCCTATTTGATAATATACTTACATTAAACATTTAAAACATTACATATAAAATTTAATTTCTGCCAAATATGGCGACGGACTTGCTATTTGTCACATCACAGGACCTAATATCGTCATCATAATTATGTACCTCTGCCTGCCCCTCAGGGGATATAGGAGTTACGATACCCTATTTAATATAATAGGTAGTCAAGGAGGGCATCACCGTTCGCTTAGGTTTTTAGAATGCTACAGATCATTAAGTTTAGCCGTAGTATTATTAATTTTAAATAAATAAAATTAATATTTGAAACCTCTAATAAGCCAAACACTTTTTATTTCATTGTTTATTCACGGCGAGGAGCACAACTTAAATTTAAATCTAAATAAATATTTATTATAATATCAAACGCTTTATGAATAATTTAACTGCAACTCAATAATTATGGAAGTTAAACATGATAACAGTTTATTTACGTGTTCATTTTAATATAATAATATCATATACTATTATTAAATTAAAATGTTTTTCTTATATTAAATATAATAATTATTAAATATTACTTATGTATTTGGTAGATATGCAACGACGACGAGAGAATATTATGTTATAGAACTTCCATAGCTTTTAGCTACAGTTATTTTATTATATTTTTTTTATCTTATTCTACACTTTTATTGCAGCTATTTTTGCGTTAAATTGGGAAACCAGAGCGGAGTGGTGAGGAAATATTATTACATATATATATACTTAATATTATCTTGTGTGTTTGTGTGTAATGTTACCTGATGTGTTGGAATACTCCGTCACGAGTATTCTTTACGTAGCCCGGCTCCGAGAGAAAAAGACTGAATATTACCAAAGTCTTAATGAAACTACTGAATTACAAGAGATGAACAAATTAAGTGAGACAGAGTGATAGAACGTGCCTGGGTTGCAAAATAATTTATTGACTATTATTTTATTAAGAAGATATAGGCAGTCCTATGAATGTGCATCTAAAAAAGAGTTGGATATCTAATAAAAGATACAGGATTTTACTATTAGGTATAATTTTTTTAAGGTTCACTATCTATGGTTAAAACTTAAAAGTAATGTAAGTTTTATGTAAGTAGCTGTCATTTAGTTTCAGTGAAAGGCAATATTTTTTTTAATATTGGAGACTAAAAACATTATTTAAAAAATGTTTTATGTTTGGCATTAGATAATATTATAGCAACCATTTCAGTACCCTTCATATTATTCTTATTTGGTTTTTAAGTATAGTTATAAGCAAAAGCTTCAACTTTTTATTTTGTTTTTTTTTATTTAGCCCAAATAATATGCTTGTGTTATTGGCATTATAGATTATATAAAAACGAACATTTTAATAAAAACAAAGTCATAGACATTTACGTTCATCATAGAAACCTGTGTCTGTAGAAAATCGAGTCCGAGCTCCGCGATTTTTCAGTGGCGAATATATTATTACTATGCTAATTGTTTCAAGTTATTTGATGAAATTTAATGTTCAAAAAGTTCAAAGTGTACCTAAGTGTAGTGTGAAATAGTGAAAATGGTATTTTTTTATAAATTTAAAGCTCATGCATAATATAAGCACTCAAAAGAAGATATTTATTTTAATATTTTCAAAATAAATAACTTTTTATAATACTAACTATTTCTACATACCTTTTTAGTAAAACAGACACAACTCAACAGAACTATAAATATTCGTTAATAGCCTCAGTGTTAATCAATAATTTCTATATATTTTTATTTCAAACTAGCCAACCCGTTGAACTTTGTACCGCCTGACTTGACAGTTAATAAATTTATTATGGGAAAAATTAAAGCATTTTTTCGTTTGGTCGTTAAAATTTTCTCTTTTTTTTTATAAGAACCTTCCTCAGATTTTATCAAACGTAGCAAAAATCAACCATATCGGTTCAGCCGTTTTCGAGTTACGCTTAGCAACAAATTTAGCGATCCATTTTCATTTAAATAGATTTCTATATTTTTCTATTTCAATTTTAGTTTCAAAAAACAATGCAGTAGCTTATAACATTGCACTTTCAGATTAAATAATAATAATTGACTTTGGTCTTTAATGACTATAAAATATGTATATATTTACATGCAGATTAAATTAAAGACTAGAGATACAATTAATATTAAAACGTAAATCTGCCAAAAGTAGAAGATTGAAATCTATTCAATGTTGATTATTTTTAAAACATTATCATTTCTCTGCAAAAAGCAATCACTGCTAAATAAAATAAATTGTATCGACTATCGCTTTTGAAAACGCTTAACATCAAGGACTCACGGTTAGGTTCGATTCTCGACAGACACAACCATTTGGGTTGTGCTTTTTATTAATAATAATTTTGTTGCTTTCTACATAATTCCAGTTTAAAATAATCATTGTAATTTGCTAGTTTGAGGTTAGATCCATTAGTGTTTCTTCTATGTAAAAAGTTTGATATCAAATAACTTTTGGACTATAAGATGAATATAAACTTTTGCGATAGGTACTGTTAATAACTATTTCCATAAATAAATTAAATGTCGTCTAATCAGAGAACATTATCATTTAGAATAATTAATTTAACTGATTGGTACTATCATGATATTATACACATCACTGCACCGTACGTACTGTCTTCTAAAATGATTTATTTACAATCAACTTTGTGTTATTCAGGGGTTTTATATGAGTGACACGCGCTCTACAGCTTTAAATCTCTTTTGTCCGAATTTATTATTCATTAACTTTCTATATCACTTATTTTCCTATCCCTTTTGGGAGAAGGGCGTGACGATTTTTTTATTTACTTATTTATCAATGCGAAGTAAACTTCTAGATGAGACTCATGAGATTATTTATAAGACTGGAGTGGTTCTATTGCGTTGTGTCAGGTTACCTCTGGAGTATGGCGGCGAGGCGCCGCCGTGCGGGCTGCAGGCGGCCGGCAGCAGTCTCCGCGCCAGGGTCACCAGTCTCGCCGGCGCCCATCCCGCTCGGCGCCGCGCTGCCCAAACACAGCGCTCACCACTCCGCTACCTCACCACGGAACCGGCTACTAGCGCCCGCCACCACACCGTACTACACCTCGATGGCGGGGAGCGGACATTGTCCCAAGACTGACGTCATGAAACTACACAAACGGTGGGACCGACGACGCCATCACGAGACTAGCGTCCGCCGCCAAAAGTGTACAAATGGTAGAACGAGCGCACGTATTTAAAGATGTTTTGAAAATAGCCCTTAGGATTGACCGAATTTAGGAGATATAAAATACGAGACGTACGTTCGTTATCAAAAAATGTAAACAGGCGAAAAGCAAAGGCTGCTACTGAGCAAATATGAGGATTACATATGTATGAACGCGTGCTACAAGATGGATGCTATCTTGAGAGAAATCGTACAGAAAGCGTACACGGAGTTGTAATAACGAGACAAGCGATAAGAGGAAAAGTGATTACCGCCATCTTGAGGCGTAAGTACGTTGTTACTAGTAACTGGCATCGTGAGACAAGCGAATTACGAAACTAGCAAGCGCCATCATGAGATCATACGTTGCAAAACACTGTACGGGTGATGGCGGGACGCGCTGTTATGCATATACGAGTAAGCGTTTGTATGTATTTGTCATTCCGTAGTGTGTCGAGATATCGATGTTAATAATCGAATAATAAAAACAAAAAGCATAGCGATGCCTCAAAATACTAAACGCAAGACACTACGCCCAAAGTTATTATGACTGAAACTAGATTATAATACATCCTGGTGTAAGACGGACGCGTATTTGACGTCTGCTGTCACTAGTGACATTTCGCAACGCCAACTCGTTCACCTATGAAAAAGTGATACGGTATACGAGATATGCAACCCGACGTCATGCTATTGTATCTTCATGATGGCGCGTCGCAAGTCTCGCACATGTTTGAATGACACTTACGGCATCCGAAATCCCGCTGTGAGGGCGGCGGTCGCACGTGCACTCCAATTATGGCCTCCATAGGGACCTCCGTCCGGGGTATGGACACCGCGGACGGGGGCAGGAAGATCGGCTGCAATGCTCCGAAGTTGCATTCTTCTGGGATAAGAGCTCGACAGCCGGCGTGACACTGTATAACAACAAAATGTTTAATGCCCAGTTGTTCCAGTTCACTTATGACTGATATCTATTATGCTCGTACCAAAGATACAACCATTCTTCACTTTCAAAAGTTGCTTGTTATTATAGTCCTCAAATGTGTAATAGTGCATAAAAGGTTTTTTATAGCTGTGGACTTATTTTTCAAACCCCAAATCACTCCACAACAAAATCAGGGGATAAAACCTGAGAACCCTAAAGTTTTATCACATTTAGACTAGCTTTCCCTATGCAGAAACTAATCGTGGTAAATCATTCCATCATTAAGAAACTTGGCAGCCCACACTTTGCCATTTTTCAATCTATAATATGACATCTTCTCATATTTTTTATCGAACTGTGTCGTAACCTCCTAATATTCAGAACCCGGGAGATAATATTCAGAAGCATGTTGGCGTTGTAGATAATCACACCCAGTTAAACATTGACATTTCGGGCTGAGAGTACTCATCCACAAAGTTCGGTGTAGTTGTAAAAACCGCGCGATTAACAACAAATCACTGAAAAAAATAGAACGTCTGGCGCGTGTTGATAACCAGGGCACTGAAAATGAAAGGCAAATTGCCTTTCCTGTAGTTTTACTGACCGTACTGCCGCACCACTCGCAGCGGTAGCCAGTGAGGCACTCCGCAGACCAGCAAGCCCTCCGGCACGCGGTACATTTTGAGTTTGCGGGCAAGTTGCCTTCCCGCCAGTGGTGGACGTGACGGGGCTCGCTGCCCTCGCAGTACGTCGCGTTCTCCTTGCAGTCCGCCGCTGCGAAGTCCACACATTCTCCGTGGACAAAGTACTCGCATACTGAAAGTAATATTTTTCTTTACCAATTGCATTTAGTACCACTTATGTAGCTCTAGCTTTAAATACGAATAATCATATTATTTCAACCCATTATATCAGAAATGCGTTGTAATAAGTGTGGAGATAAAATAAACACACTATGGAACGCGTCCGGAAGTTGTGGTTAACAATGCACTAGAAATATGCACTACACTAGCGTCAAGAATGTATCAGGTTAAACGTGCACAAGGAATTTTATTATTATTAGAACACAATCCTTTCGTTTTAAAGATGATTTTAATTGGTTTTTGTGAACTTTTCTTTATAATTATGAGTGATTTGATCGGTTAATGAGACAATAGGTAACCTTGAAACACTAGATTCTTAACGCGAACGAAGCCTATTAAATCACGTCTGATAATTTGGTCCCAAGTACATATATTTTCTACCGATATTGCTTTTTTTTGTTTTGGAAAAAAATGATTATTTCCAGTCATGTTAAAAAGTAAAAATGTAATTAATAGCGACTTTTTTGATACTGTTATATCGTAATGTTTTTTTATGCGATAAGGCAGAGAATAAGCACTCGACTCTACAGATGTTGTCTCTGCTCTGTGGCCGAGTAATTGGGCCTGATGTACAAGTCTACGGCCCGGAACCATATACCCAGTAAACTATGGTCTCCTCTTACAAACTGCCTGGTAGAGAGGCACGGTAAAAACCAAACGACTACCAAAATCACTAGCATCCAATAGCGATAATTACAGTGACTAATAACACTACAAACTGGCTTCTTACGTCGTAGCTAATTAGGTATACTTTTAACTTAACTTTAATTACTTTTTAATACTGCTGCTGCTGTTAATCTTTGTCGACACGAGCTAAGTCAACATAAAAAGAAATACAATTTGTTTAGCTCGTTAATAGTTTTTCAAATCAAACAATTTTAAGAGAATTAAAAAAAATAAGAGTCTTCTATATTTTCTTGTCCCCTCGATTCCTACAGTTGCTTCGTACCCTAGAAACTTCCAAGGACATAAATGATGTATGATAAAATAATATCCGCTTTTTCCTCTTCTTATCTTATCTGTTACTAGCTGTCACCGCGACTTCGTCCGCGGTTTTATTTAATTATTTTATTTGGTACATTCCTAAAATAAAATTCTAAAATGAAAGTACCATAAGCCGTTCCTTATTACATCAGCTGTTTGCCAGTGAATTTCCCGTCAAAATCAGTGCAGTGTGTTCAGAGATTAGCGGGTATAAACAAGCAGACAGACAGACAAAAATTCAAAAAATTACTATTATGGGATAATTTATGTACCTTGCAAACATACATGGTATTTAGTAAAAATCGGTTATTTTTATATTACATACAGACACTCCAATTTTATTTATTTGTATAAATGTATAGATGTACTTGGTTTACATCAATTGTTCTTAAAAAATTGAGAGGGTCCGTTTAAAAATAGAAAAATATTAGAATTGAAAGAGTAATGTTTGTAATGAGATATATATTGAGCTGAAATAATACTTACTCATACAATGTAAAGCTGGTAACTCATCGAGCCTCTTTCTGCACACCGTACAGAACTTTCGTTTGTGGTGTGTCGGCTCCGACCAACAATGAGCCACTGGGTTCTGAAAGCACACATGGTCATTTACGGGTTAAATACATTACACATCTAAAAAGTACCTTCACGCCTATTATCCCCGAAGGGTTAGGCAGAGATATGTTAGTATAACCACGACTCGTAAGTCCAGTTGATATAGTAGAACATCCACGATTAGCTAAGGTACTAGATGTGATATTTGATAAGTGGCAAGCCTATCGCCATTTGGTTGGTGTAAAATAGACCAACTGCCTTCCTACCAGGCAGCTCGTAATAGGATAGGAATCCACCGCCTTACTTATTGTACTTATTATACCGCCATAATGTCACTACGTATTCCAGTCATCAGCTTTGATGAAGTCCGAAACGTTTGTTTCCAACCAAGACAACGTGGACCGAACTTTAGGACCCGGTGCGATTCTTGCTGGAAGGACCATACTTGGTTATTGAACATGGTGTTGTTAAGGAGATTAACCCTCTTCTCAAGAATGGTATCTTGATACAATTGTGCCGATGTTTTGATACCTTTTTCACAAAAATATGGCTCATTCACTCCTTCATAGCTAACACCCCACCAAACTATTAATTAAGTGGAATAACGCCCACGTTGCTCTCTGTCAACAAATTGGGAAGCTTACTTAGAGCTTTAAGCACAAATAAGGTTATTTTGTTTGTTAAAATGTTGCTCAATTGTAAAAAAATTCTCATTCGTAAACAAAATTATTCTGTGACCTGCCTTTAATTACCGTTTCAGTAGTTGTTTCGATTTGGTAAAATCCACAAGATTGGTAACCCTATTAGTCTTTAATTTATCAGTTAAGAAATGATCAGTGCATCTCTTATAGGATGCAAGTCCTAAATCGTCTCTTAAAATACGCGACATGGTTCTAGGTGCTATCTTCATTTCCCGACATAAAATATTTTGCTTTCGGACAGGATTCTTCGAATTCTTTTCCTTACTGCTTTAAACACCTTTTTCGTACGAACACTACGCGGACGGCCAGATCTTTCTCTGTCACAAACAGAAGTACTCTCATCGTACGTATTAATAGCCCGGTATACAAACATTTGACTAATATCACGAGTATGGATAGTTTTAAAAATTGCTTGGTCTCCATTCTCACTTCGTGTAATGCGATCACAGCGATTCGGTTCTCTATATCTCCCCACTCTATTTTAATATCGCAAAATATTGTACAATATATTGGGTATATACACAGGTTACATACATATGATAACAAAACTCGAGAAACTGTCGTTGAAGCTCAATATAACTTGCTACGAGTTGTTACATATCCGCAGCTACGACGTAGCATCCAGCAACGTGTAGCCATTGTCAACGAAAAGCAAAAGGTTTTTTTTGCAATGGACCAAACCAACCGATTTGTAATTTTAAGTTTGCAGTTGAAAAATAATATGCAAAGTATTGGTATTTTCATTCCTATACAATGACATAGTATTTTATTAATTTTAATATTTATTAAATTATACATTAAATAATATTATTATGTATGATAGAGACAATATTTTATTTATTTGTACGCACTTAGTATTTACACATTTAATTTTTTTGACGTTCTTATAAGGTAAGTCTCGTCAATTATAAATAATAATAATATAATTACAATAATAATCTATAAATAATATAATAATAAGAATAAATCTTCGTAATATTGTGATTAGAGAAAGAGTGGGGTTGAAAGAAAGTGTTGGTGTAAAAATGAGAAAGGGCATGCTTCGATGTTTCGGTCATGTGGAAAGAATGAAAAACGAAAGATTGACAAAACAGATGTACAATGCGAATGTAGATGGATGTAGGTATTAGGTCTCCACCTAGGTTGACGTTCCACGACCAAATAGCTCGCGTATTATCCGAGGGTGGTGTCAAGAGTCTCCGTAACCGGCTTGTATGCATGAAGAGAATTATGAATGAAGAGGAAGCTAGGCAGGTATATAGGGATCGTAATATTTGGCCCTCGTTACTCTTTGCCTACCCCGCAAGGGACCTGGAGTGAAGATATGAACCCTGATTTTTTTCCGTCACCTATCATATTTCTGACGCCACTACTTCACTTTCACCAGAGGATTACCATACTAACCTCTGGTTAACAATGCTCTAAAACCAAATAGGGTTTTTCGGTAATGTGAACTTCATACTATGAAAAATACGTCAATTTTTTGTTTTTCTATCCCATAAAATTGAAGGGATAATATTGAGGGTATTTTATAGGATGAAACAGTGTAGAATATGTAAGATAGGCCTAATGTGCAAGTTTGTGGCTACCGTATAGTCTGGAACACGACAAAGTCATCATAGCGGCGGGTATATATAAGGAACGGTTAATATTAGATCAATACTATTTACTAAAAATTAGGGAAAAATCTACTAACAAGTATCATTAGCAAAGAGATGCTTTAAATAATTAACTTCAAAACATTAAAAATGATAACTACTTAAAATAATGAGACCACAGCTATTGCCAACTAGACCACTTTCTAATATTGTCTTTTCATGTTCGATGCCCTTTTATATTCCCTAGAGGAGGGTGGCAATTGTAAATTGAGATTTAGTATTATGACATTATAGTTGAGTTTACCTTGATAAGGCTCGGCGCCACCCCACAGCACGGCGTCACCACTTGCCCCACGCATCGCTCGTGTACAATGAAGTTGCACACTGAAATTAAAAACAATTAACCATATTAAATAACCATATCGCCCTTGTGGCCGTGTGACTTTGACACGCGAGGTGCCAGGTTCAGTTACCGGATAGGACATCTTATATGTTTTTTCGGTTTATCTGATAAACTTAAAGCTGGCCGGAAAATGGCAACTTACCGCTACGCAAACAATTTGCCACTTTCCGGCTTCGTCGAAATGAAAAATACTTGTGTGGTGAGTGAAAAGGAAGCCTACGATCACAATTTCGTCAGCCTCGTTTTTACCCCAGTCAGCATTAGATTTTGAGATTTTTATTATTTTACTCTTCTGACAGCCCCAGTGTAGAGTGTATTTTCTAAATAGATATCACGAGTCGCTTTTCTGCCATACTTCTTATTGATGCGTCTCTATTATTTTTTCTCTCGGACTAGGACATTAGAGAAATGCTTTCACGCTTGGCTGTTTGTCAAACTAAAACACGATAATAAGAACTTAATTATGTTAACTATTTATTGTCCTAATAAGTACTTAATTGCTATCGTGTCACTGGCATGTTTTTACTTAAATATTTTTATGAATAACTTTCAATTGCTTCTATTACTAACTTAAATTTAACTTAATCATATTTATAGCTAAGACATCAGCACAAAATTGAATAGGAATTATTTAATGGGAAATTAGGAATTGGGAAAGTTCTATAAAGATCCTTTGGGTACTTCGTCTGACAAACAAACGAACTCTACATTATCTATTTCCTGTTTCAAAACCAGGATATTAGCAAATATAATATAAAAACATGACATTCTTCTGTCAGGTGAAAGAGTAGAATTTTCTCACCTTAGCAGCACAAAGAAATAGACAGATCTTACAGTCTAGAGCATACAACATCGACGTGATGAAAAGTACAGAAAAGTGTAGCGGTTAATAATACCTGTTTGTCTTAAAATACCTACCAAGGAATTTTTTTTATTTCGCACCCATAAAAGATTTTCTTTATTAAAAAATATGAATCCTTCGTAATTTTATAGAAGCGAAACACAAGTTTTTTAATGACCATCGCGCTCACAGCTTTTACAATGTCATCGAGCTTTAGCAACACAGGAATAATTGAGCTTCTATAAAAGTGGACTTGCATTACTTCTACTTTTTGTATTTTATAAAAAATTTCATCTAATTTCAAAGCACAATTTTCATGCTTTCCTTTTCAAATATATTATAAGACACACAGAAGCCTATTCCTAAGAATTATTGCGAGCTTCCGCTGAGAAACTTTCCGATGGCAAATTTTTGAAGAAATCAAGTTTATTGAGGTAGAAATTAAGTCATAAAGATATAGGTATCATACGCAATTGTATATCGATTATGAGTTTGTTTACTAGACGTTAATATACCTATTTAAGTGCGTAGGAGGCTATTACAGACCAACCTATTAACCACGGAGTCGCTTTTGACATTCACAAAGCTTCATGGTACTCTCTGTAGTCTTGAAATAACCTTTGAAAGGTAATGCTCGTAATTTTATTTATCAACAGGAACTACTTAGACAAAAATAATAGTTAAAAAAAACTAAAAAACACGCTTTAATTCTTGTACAACTAAAAACTAGAAAATAATTCTAATCTAAGTTATGAAGAGTTCATGTTACAGGGGGAGAAAACCAAACTTAAGTTTTTAACAAAATAATTTAATTCAG
>DVZL01000510.1:0-22649 GCA_018236625.1 Lasaia peninsularis
ATAGTGATTAAATAATATTTCAGTACGGACAATGGGTTTTCTTGAATATTAACAGTGACTTAAGCATTAATTTGCTGGTTTTTGGTCGAAACCCTCGCTAGACTGACCGATATCTTACAAAAGGTTTCCTCTTTATGATATTAGTATAGATAAATAATTTATAAGACTTTTTCGTAATCAAAGCGCGAATAATTTAATCTCAGTGAAAGCTACAAAAAAACAACTTAAAATTCATTATCAAGTCTACGTAAATATTTTTTATGACTTCGTTCATATACCTATCAAAAAGTAATAAGCCAATTGTCACAGAATTATATGGGACCACCTCTATGGTTCTAAATTATGAAAAGATAGTAAAATCATAAAAAAACATTGTGAATTAAGGAATAAATTGCACAAGAAACGGATTTAGAACCTCTTCGTTCATGAAGTCTGTAAAAAAACAATTTTTTGTGGGATAAGACAGCGAAAAAGCACACAGCTCTTCTGATTGTAAGAGACAATAAGGAATATGCATTTGTTTTTTTATTTTTTAAACAATACTTCAAGTAATTATATAACTGAAAAAAATATATAACACTTTCAAAATAGTGATGAATAAGTAAAAAAAATATCCAAAGTATCATCATTTTGGGATGATTTAAACACCGTCATTTTAGAGTGACGTCACCGTCCACCGGGAAGTGAGAACAATAATTTGTCAACGAAGTGAAATTAATTGAAGTGTTATTACACTTCACTTTATTAATTTCACATTACATATTATAAATATTGTTTTGTCCCTAAATGTGAAAATTTTCATATTATGCCCAAAAATGCAAAAATAAGGATATAAATTGACATGGCGTTGACATTGGACCGTGACTTTCCGTTTTCGAAATTTGCGAGGGAATTTTAAAAATACTACTTTTAAAGAATTGATTTTGTTAATAAAAACTTGAATATCGGCCAAAATATTTATGTGGGTATACTTCTTCAGCAATAAAGATTACACGTTATTTTTTTCGGCCATATCTAAATCACACGCATATATGGTTCAGGCTTTTATTAATTGATTTTGTGGCAATACGAAGTTTGAAGGGTCAGCTAGTCAGTCCAAGATAAATTAAAAAATAGTAATATAAATTAAAAATTTAGATTTGAAAAAGGTTTGATTACATTACAACCGATAAGATGAAACGGCACATCACTAAACCAGTTCAAACTTACCTTTAAAGTCTAAAAATAATAATATCTATATTATCTATGCCTATATTAATAAGCTGTTATGTCACTACATGACATTTGGAGTTTTGGCGTTATAGAAAAGAAAAATGCACGGAGTTTTTTCACCGTTATTGTATTAAAATTCGTGCGTAGCAAAATTCGTAAATTATGTTAAAATTTAATTTTATAAAAATAAAAAAATAAATATCCTCACTCGAAATTAATAAATATTGCCGTAAGCGTAGGCAGTGCTACATATGCACACACGATTAGTCAACGATATTAGGTAATGTGACTCCCTGATTTCCTTCACCATACGAACAGCCAGAAAATGTAAGTAGTTTATTACACGTCAAAATTAAATTTTGTAAAGTATCACTCCCAGACATGAAGATCGAATTGAAAGACCAACGATGTTAGTGGTTCAGTGTTCTCTCAGCAATCACTAACCGCAACGTAATTAGGTCGATTTACGGACAACTCACCTATACCGTCATTTGTGGTTACCTCAACGTAAACCTAATTGCTGTAGCGACACATTCACACGTAATACTGCCTAACCACTTTTGTCGCTGCGATTTAATGCGGTTGTGGTTTGTGTGAGTAGACCCTTATAACCATTTAATTAAATATAAAAATATTAATTTCAATTAAAATACTATATGTATTATATACCTTGAGTAGCAAAATTATAAAAGACTCAAATCGCTTGAAATTAAAAAAGACAAATAAGCATAAAACTGTAAAGAAACTAAGGGAAAAAACATTTTTCTGCCCCCCGGGCGGATTCTTTTTTTATGATATTGGAACGCAAACACGCAGACGGATTTCCTGATGGTAAGAAATACACGTCGCCTATATACACCATAGGTGGAAATGGTGCGTTGCCAAACTGAGGCTGGGATGGGAAGTCTCTTGCGTAAGTATACCGGCTACCCTATCCTCCAAACCAGAACAGGATGTTGATGATGGTGATGGAACCAGAGCACGGATGACGAGCACTGACGCTATTGTGACAAGAATAGGTAAGGCGGTGGTACCAATCCGGGCGAGCCGTTGGAAAATTACCTCCTGATCAATGTCACGGTGTTGGTGATAATAGACCCTATGCTCGCCTCTTGCAAGCTGCCTGTATATCTGTCTGTCAGTCACCAGGCTGTATCTCATGAACCATGACAGTTAGACAGTTAAAACTTTCACAGACGATTTATTGCTGTTGCCGCTATAATAAAAAATACTAAAAATGATATAATATAAATATTCAATTCAGAAATTCACAATAAGCGATATTCCTGAACCACTGACATCTGTTGGTTTCTCGAGAAACTAAGACGTATGCATTATGTTGGTGACTTAGAATCGATGATATTTTTGTCAGGATCTTAGTTTTCATACTAATCAATAGATGTTGCTATAAATAGTGTTATTCATGTAAGCAGATGATGATGTTAATGATTAACTTTAAAATGTATCGCGTAAGATCAAAGATGATATTTATTATAATTTATTAATGTATAATTTCTACAACTTCTTGACTCATTTTTTGGTGTTTTTAATGCGCGAGTAAAGCTCGCAGTTGGCCAATTTTTAAGATTATTTCTACTAGTCTCCAACCGCGGCTCCTCCCGCTCTTTAGCGTTTACAATTTTAATAAAAGAGTTAACATAATATTATATCAGCCAGTTTTATGTCAACATATAAATTGGCCATGTAATTCTAAATTTGAATATTTGGTCAGTGATCGACATATTATATCGGGGTCGGCTGGCTAATTTTTGGGTTTCTAAGGATCTAGTTTCTACACAGAGTGATTGATAACTATCCGACCTCTGCAGCCCAGAAGAGATCTACAACTTAAGGAAAGCTGTACCGATTTTTATGATTTTTTATTTTGTTTTTTTTTATGGGGTACGACATTGAACAGTACGGATCTCCTTGTGGTAAGAAATGACCATGATACCATAGATATTGTATGTGCACTGCTGCCCTGTTGTCGGACTGTTAGATATTAAGTGCAAGTCTACCGGTTACCTTACCGTCCAGACCAAAACATTTTTTTAATAATTGTCTTCATCCGAAACACCATCAAAATATTTAACAAATTTAAAAAAAAAACACATGGAAAGAGCCAAGCGATACGAAGTTTGTTGGACCGGTTAGCGCATATAATATAATTCGGACAGAAATAAGTATATAATAATCAAGTGCCATTCTAATATAAAAAGGGATTTCCATTGGGACAGGCGTTTGTATGACATTTTTTGGTATATGAGCCAATTACATTTTTTCTAGTCCCCAAGAATTTTCATGTATATATAAATAATAATGTATACTTTGAATTTAGTTTGAGTAGTTTGTCCCGTATATTTAACTCATATCTATAAAATATTCTTGTGCAAATACGTATTTTCCAATTCGAGGATATCAATACTCCACTGAACCTGTTGTGTGATAAGCTAATCGATATACGGAGGATGCTGTAGCGTTATCAAGTCGACCCAAAACTTCCGTAGAGCTTCCCGCCCTGATAATACTTGGGACCGTTTTCCATCAAGTAGGATTTGGTGAATAAAATTTGCATACAAACATGCTGTGAGAGCTTTATGTAACCAAACTCGTTTGTAATCAACAAATTCAGGATTGCTGAGCTAATCCCTTTTTACATAAGCACTTGATTATTATATACTTATATATTTCTGCGCGAATTATATATCCACTAGCTGTCCTAAAATTTTTCTAATCTCTGGCGACTTTCCGTGATTTTTTTCACTTAACTTATTTAATACTAGCTGTGTCCGCGACTTCTCCTGCGTTTTGAAGTAATTATTTTATTTTTTACATCTCTAAAATAAAGTTCTAAAATAAAAGTAGACTAAGGTTTTCCTTATTACTTCAGTTATATGCCAGTGAAGGTTCCATCCAATTCGTTCCAGGCGTTTAAAAAAATTGCGGGTACGAACAGACAGACGGACAGTCATAAAGACATGCATACAGACAGAAAGACAGACAAAAAATCTAAAAAACATTATTTTGGTGTATGTTCCTTGTAAACATACATATTCATTCAGTAAAAAACGGTTATTTTAATATTACATACATACACTCAAAATTTATTTATTTGTATAGATTTTCATTACCTGGCATCTTCTACTGTCTAGTATGCATGTTATAAATGCGAAAATTATATTCAAATTCAGAATTACACGTCCCGTTCATGTAAATATTCACATAAAACTGGCTGATTATTGATTATTTTAAATCGACTTAAAAAAAGGAGGAGATTCTTATATCTTCGGAATATTTTTTATGTATTTTCACAGATTATTCGAAGACGACTGAATCTATTTGGATAATTATTTTTTTGTTTGAAAGGGTATACCTCACAGGTGGTCCCATGGTCACCATGTCAAGATCCGAATATGGGATCCTGGAGAAATCGAAGGAACTCTTCAAATTTTACAGGCTCACTTGAAAGGATTTGGTTATTTTATTTATTAAAATAGCAAAAAATAATGTGTACTAAAACGGTTGGAAAATAAAATTGAAGTCGGTGTTGCGTTTGAATTATCGTATATACACTCTCAAGTGCGAGAAGCCGCGGTTGTAGACTAGTATAAATAATCTTGTAATCAGTATAAATTGTTTGTACATTTTGTTTTAATGAACTTATTTACAAGCTGCATGTAATGAGTCTGATGATTGTCCCTAGTTTTACTAATTACAGTCATTTGGGAGTATTCTTCGCAACCAAACATCTGAAAGGAATGTTCTTCGTAGCTTAAATTCGTAGCTTCGTAGCTTCCTACTGCCGGATTTGTAGTTATTAAGAAATGTTATTTCATTCTGAATAAACTTCAAGGCTGTCTTTGTAATATTATTAATATAATTAATAATATTACCTCAATAATATTAGCGTAATATTATTTCGTACTTATTCATTCTTTACTCTTAATTTACACATAGTCTACTTTTTTATTTTCTTTTTATTTTTTAGACTAGATTTTTTTGCGACTTAGGTACAATAGGTACTTAATGTGTAAAAAATGTTATAAATGAAATTCATTAAAAAGTAGACTATGTATATTATTCTGATGTATAAGCTACGATTATATTGTTATAAAATATTAATTAAATCCATTTGGCAGTTTTTAGGTGAAAGGGTAACAATCATACATATATCTATCCATACTTCCACACTTTCGCGTTGATAATATTATAGTGTATATATAAGATATCTCTTTTTGTAAATACGATCGCCTTTTGAACAGTTTACCTATTTAATATTACAATAAAGTTGTTAAATAAAATGAATATTACCTCAATAATATTATCATAATAATATTGAGTTTTCCTTCACATCGCAACAAACATTGTTAGCTAACGATAACGTGTAGCAGAGCTTAATTTCCCTCTTCAGTTTAATACCAAGCTATGGCAAAATATCGCAAATCGATATTTAGCAGCGGACCACTGCAGTGCGCAATTTATATAACACTTTTACTGCTTCGCCACATGTTACAAACTTAATGTGAGGCAGCCCTAACGACCACGTCAAAAATCTCGCGCAAATTAAAATTCTCGTAGCGACAAATATTTTTAGAAATTCTTTTTTAACTCATATATTTTTATGTACTTGTGACATAAGTACACTAGAATATCGCCACCTTTTTAGCAAAGTAGACAGTAGTGAATTTAAGCATTTAAAAAAAAATTATCGATTGTAATTTTATTATAATAAAACTGTTTATGTAGACAAAATTTCACATTATCACTACTATAAAACAAAGTCGCTTTCTTTGTCTATAACCCTATGTATGCTTAATTCTTTAAAACTACGCCATCGATTTTGATGCGATTTCTTAAATAGATAGAGTGATTTAAGAGGAAGGTTTTTAAGTAGGTATAAACATGTATTACTTGTACAAAGCCGGGGCGAGTCGCTCGTTAAGTATAATTCAAAAATCTCTTGTAGGATTTTGATCAAATCTATATGAGACCATCTTAATTTGGTCAAGTTTGTCATCGATGTCTACTATTGCGTAACGTATAGACAAAATTCACAGTCGAATAGAGAACTTCTTTTACTGAAGTCGGTTCAAATTTTTCTTTATTAAGTTTAATTTGAAAACTGCTAACTTGATTTAGACTATATTTTAATAGCTCGAATAATCGATAAGCACCTGTTTTTAAAATAAGTAGATGCAGTAAAAAGTTCTGAAAGTCCAACTTTAAAACCCACACGTTAAAGAAATAAAGACAAGCAATATACTACAAAAGTACAAAATGTGAGCTTATTTCAACCAATGTAAAAAAAATCAAATGCACTTGTATCAACGATTAGCCGACGATATTAGGTCCCATGATGTGACACCGTTATATTTATCATATAAAATAAATAAACTTGTAAAAATAAGTTGCCCTGCCAAACCCAGGACCTCATGCGTCAAAGTCGGACACAAACCTCACTCGACCACAGAGTATGTTACAGCTAAGCTGGGAGCGAAAACTCAAATAAAAGTAAAAAGATGCAAAGAACTTTTTTGAAAGTTTGTTGAAAATATTACAATTCATAGATATCTGTAAAAAACACTTTCACCTTACTTCTTAATACCATATTGTCTATTTGTAATTGTTTCGTAGTGTTATGGAGGAAAGTTAGCAGCTATACTTACACTAAACTCATTATAAGGACTATCACTCAGTATCAAGATTAGAATATCCGCCAACCAAAGTCATTGTTATTCGACTGAAAAGGAATAAATAGGTTTGCACTTTGTCCGTATTATTATTTATTTACTAAGTACTTTATTATGCACTAGAGACTAAGAAAATTTGTTTTTTTGTCTGATACGCTACTTTTCTTCTCATTATAATTAAATTTTGAATATTACTTTTTTGTAAAATAGTTAATATTTCAAACACGGTCCCATATAAAAAATAACGATATGGATCGACGTTCTTAGGGTTCCGTACCCAAAGGGTAAAAGAACGGAATCCTATTACTAAGACTTCACTACTTTATTCGGCAAAATAGGAAATGTCTGAAATTAACAGTAAGTCTTTGCCATTTTTCTACTCGACAAAAGTCGAAAGTAGCGACATTGTTTAACGACGCGTGAGAGAAATAGCCAATTTTCGCCTTAAGTATTTTTACTGCCCTCTGGTCCCATTGATCCATTTAACGATTACTTAATATTTTTATTATTTTATTGCCCCAGTGTTTGCTTTTGTATAAAAACCTGTATTTATGTCACAATGTTAAAAAATATATTATAAAAATAGTTATCATAATGTTATAGACAGCTTAACTACTTCATCTCAATCCATTTTTAATTAGCTATAACTTATCCGCTGTAAAGCGAAATAAAGCGCTTTAAGTTAAGGTTTTATGCTAATATCCTTAATCCTTAGGCCGGTAATCGAATTGGCCCTAATTGCTTTCTGATGGATTTTCCCCTAAAATATAAACTTATCTTTTTAAAGCTTAACGATTAGTTAGAGAGGTAAGTAAAGCTTCAAATATTTTTGTACTCAGAATGTAATGCTCAATTTGTCTGTCAGTTTAAGACTAAAAATCCGTTAAGTGCGAGTTGGACTCGCGTACGACGGGTTCCGTACTATAATCTATAAAAACGGCAAAAAATCAAGTTTGTTGTATGGGAGTGCTTTTCAAACATCTATTTTATTCTGTTTTTAGTATTTATTGTTATAGCGGTAACAAAAACGATCATGTTTCTTCAATTTGAGTAGGAAACCTGTAATATTTATACGCTATAAAAGCGTGTAAACTGTTTTTTTCATTCGATGGTACAAGGTAAAGTCTACCATATCATGGTCGGAGGCGCCCGACCTAACCAAATTCCCCCTTGAGTTCCCTTACTATTAGACATTTAGCTTTTCTCCTACAAAAAACAGAAGTAATATTCGTCTACACACCAGTTCCCTTTATGGTGTCTTTCCAGAAAGGTTCTATAAAATACAAAGAAATTAGGTGTAGAGTAGGTAGGTAGACAGATTAGAAAGATAGATTAGACCTGTAGCTTATGGCGGTACCCTATGTGTCTCTCTCTGCTACTACCTGCATCTTCCCTCATTTGACGAAAGACAGTTAGAAGTCTAGCTTCTCTGATTTATTAAAACACCTCAATTAGTATTTTAGAGACTGCCTGTTTGGCGGTAAATACTGAACTAATAATGTCGCCACACCCATAACCCCGAAGGGGTAGACAGAGAGAGGTACATCAAACACAAGGCACTTATCGGGTTCAAAATAAGTTTTCAGTCTATAAAACTTATAGGACAAGTTGAGCTACCCGGGAAACAAACCAAATCAAATAGAAAAAATAAAACAACAGATTATAAATAAGTAATATTATTGTAAAAATGTGTGTATACATATTAGTATGTATAACTGAATTTGCTAATAATGTTGACTAGATAATATTTTCACTAAAAGTATTAGGCAGTAGCTCCTCAACTTCCCGAGTCTTGTGAACAACCTGAAATTAAAAAAACTATTTATTACAGTTTTTAAACATATGTATATTTCTGCGGTTTCTTTCGTCCTGATAAATAGCGACACACAAATAATATCTACGGTGTCTATAAACGATATTTATCTCTTAACACCAGAAGGGTTGCTTATTTATTAAAAACTACACAGCTTAGTTATGTAGCCGCGACTTCGCCCGCGTTTTTATTTCATTATTGTATTTTATATAATTCTATAATAAAAGTAGATTAAGCCGTTGCTTATTACATCAGCTGTCTGCCGTTAAAATTGGTCAGGCTGTTTCAGAGATTAGCGGGAACAACCAGACAAAAATTCTAAAAAATATTGTTTTGGCATATGTGCTCGTACCATGAAAACATATATATGAATTTAGTGAAAAGCGGTTATTTTAATATTACATACAAACACTCCTATTTTATTTATTTGTATAGATGATATAATTAGTGAACACTTATATAAAATGTTAAAATATATGCAAACCACAATCTGGTAGAATATGTGGGTATTATTAAACTTTTCGTAACTTTTTAATACATATAATCCGAAAATAAAACCTTTAACTGCATGTGTTAAGCTTCGTTACAAAATTGAACTAATGCGATTTTTAGGCTATTTAATTATATATTTTTTTTAACTATTATCATTACTGTCTGTTACCGTGGTCTGGGCAGTAATGTCGTCGCCGTCGTCTTCGTCTTTGAGCTTCGCACGCGTCCAAACACGTTTCTTCTGTACAAAATACAAATATACGTTACCTTACTCCGCCCCTGTATGTGTATGTGTATACAGGGGCGGAGTGAGGCGAAACAAAGTAAATGTAATATCTAAAAATGTACACCAGGAGGTTTTTTAGACTTCATTAATAACGTAGAAAATTATTGATACAATCAGATGTTACTTAGCGGATACAAAGAAAAAAACAAAAATATAATTATTTTGCAAATCTATTAAATTAAGCGTACTAACTCGACCCTCATGGAGGGCAGTTTAATTCTCCTGATGCTTTGGATACGAAGAGAAACGACAAGAGTGTGGCGCACTGGACATCAGTCAACCCAGGAGCATTACAAGAAATTTGTATGAAAGTATTTTAGTTTGTATGGAATGTAGTTATGTCACATATACATCTATACTAATATCATAAAAAGGAAAGATTTTATTGTTTGTTTGTATTGAATAGTCTCCAAAACTACTGGACTATTTTTTACCGCGGGAAAATGCATCATTCCTACGGGAAAACAGGTAATGGGAGAACGGGTTGTAAGAATTACCTTCCCGTACTTATCTATTTCACATAATTTCTAATTGGCTAAATCAGTTGGGTTGAAATTTTATATATTGAGACCACCTCACCAATTAATGGCGTTGTCGTGTTCCGGTCCGGACGGCAGGGAGGCCGGTAGAATCTAAATATGGTCTAACAGCCTGACCATAGACAGTGACGCACCTACATTTATATTGCATATTACATATTATAATTACCGAGGCCCCGGTTGCTTCTTACCATCAGCAGACCCGTGAGTTTTTTCGCTCTTATCCTATAAAAAAAGAAGAAAAAAAAAAGAAACAACACACATTAATAATCACTAACCGTTTCTTAAAAAATATAGCTATTATAGTGAGTGCGACTAAAGAAAGCGCCAACAACAGTGCCATTTCTTTCGTGGTTGAGAGAGTGTTTACTTCCTCGGCGTCAACCCTCGACTGGAGTTGTCGTGAAATCATACACCTATGGTATATATGCCAAAGTAGTCTGTTATCATCAGGAGGCCCGCGCGGTCGTGTGTCGCCCTACAACCAACGTAATACACACCGTCGCAGCAGGCGGCGCGCGCGGGCGGCGCGGCGTCGTCGTCGTGTCGCGCGAGCGCCCGCAGCTGCAGCGTGTACGCGCGCGCGCCGGCCGCCCCCAGACCGTCGCCGCCCGCGAACGTCGCGTACGGGCTTATCTCGTACACGTCTGGACCGACCGACACGTGCTATACATGACTTGGTGAAGACACCGGGCAGTTCTAATGTTAGCTTACTGATTCATGTTTAAAACTAGCTGTGACCGCAACCTCGTCCGGGTATTTACTCAATTTATTTATTTTATACATTTCTAAAATAAAAGTAGCCTTAGCCGTTCCTTATTACACTGCCTGTCTGCCAGTGAAACTCGGAGATTAGCGGGTACAAACAGACAGACACACAAAAACCCAAAAAAGGTTGTTTTGGTAATAATATTATAATAAAAATTTAATAATTTAAATATCATAATAAAAAAAATATTATTATATAAAATAATATAAGAACATCGTAAAAACATCCGAAAAATTAATAAACTGCAGTTTAACCCTTTTACAATAAAAACACAGAATTATAAGGTAAAAAAGGAACGTAGGCTTTTCTGTTAAATAATCTGGTTCCGTGACATGACTAGGGTTGTCAAAATTTTTGTGTTTGATAATTTACTATATTTTTACGGGGTATTTTATTTATATCATACAAACCTTCTCCGTGAAAAAATTCATATACTGTATACCAATTTTCATAAAGACATGTTTTAGTTTATGAATGAAATACAGACAAACATTAATTTTTACATAAGTATCTTTAGAAGATTTACTGTTAAATAATAATAATCAAGTGTAACCAAAATCTATTAACAGTACAGTAAATATATATCTATTCATATAAATAAAATTGGAATGTCTGTATGTAATATTAAAATAAACGGTATTTTTGTACTTGCTAATCTTTAAAACGGGTGGACCGATTTTAACGGTATTTTCACTGGCGGCTACTGATATAATAAAGAGTAGCTTAGGCAACTTTTCTATTAGATTTTTATTTTAGAAATGTATAAAATAATTAAATAAAAATACGGGTGGGGTCGCGGCCAAATAGTAATAACACAAAAATGTGCTATTTTTAAATATTTAATTAGTTACCTCAAATAGTTCGTTTTTGTTAAAAAAATCGTTTATTTTTAAGCATACCGACTGTATAAATTGTACTAAGGTACTTTTTGTTAAAAATAACAGTGATAAAATATTCGTGCAGCGTGAAACAAACTTTACCCAAAATTTAAGACAGACCGACGCCGGGACAAATAAAAATAAATGAAAGTTTGTGCTAAAGATAAACTTTTCTATGAACTTTTTCCCTATTATATCTATCATTGCAATAGTGTATTTTTGCACTTTAATACTTCTGAACTAAAAAAAAGTACCTACATTCACGTCTATTATCCCGAATGGTAGGCAGAGTGTGTTAGTGTATCCACGATTCGTAGGTCCTGCAGATATACTAGAACACCCACCATTAACCAAGGTACTAGGGTCCATGATGTGATAGGTGGCAAGCCTATCGTCACTTCGGGTACATTCAAATCCCGGGCAATGTAACGCTTACTCAGAATAATCTGAAAAATATTTAAGAAGAGTTGCCCGACCTGAGAATTTAACCCGGGACCTTACGCGGCTAGCGGTTGCTAAAATATAAAAGAACTTGGTGATGACATATAATGACGTAGTCATATTCCAGTTTAGAGAATAAGGTAGCTAGTAGATCTAGAGATCAGGTCAAGGTAACAAGTCTTCCCTTTACTCCAGACCGGAAGACCGCTACGTCATTATGGAGGCAGGATATATTCTAATAGTTATTGCGTAAAAACATACCCTCATTTTAATGTAGTCGGTTAAAACTCCTATGTGCTGCTGATGTATAAGCTACCTCACTGTTCATTCAGATCCGTCAATTAGTTTTTTCGAGTAAGAGTAACAAACATCCATACATACATCCATACTTACAAACTTTCGCGTTCATAATATTAGTAGGATATTTGAAAAGACAGGAGGAGGAAAAGGGATAAAAATGGATGTTTCAAATAACAGTCACGTAGGAAACGTAAGTGATAGTCAATTGGGGTATCATTGTCACATAAGAAGTTGAATATGAAATGAATCAAGCTACTCCTTATAGCGTCAACAATCTAGACAGTGAAACTCTTATCGAAATTGGTCTAGACAAAATAAAAAATGTATAAAATAATATTTTCGTATATAATATGTACCCAAACATTAAGTGGATAAGGAATAATGCTGTACATGTGTTACTTAAAATCGCTTCACCAATAAGCCATTATTTCTAGGAGGTAAAAAGAATGAAAATTGGTTACTGTAAGGTATCCCTAAATAATCATATGCTATGGCGGAGTATTAGAGCTTTCTAAGGTGTACAATACTGTAGTACATTATTTTAAATTATCTCGTAAGGTTTGGCCAATGTTTATAATGTAAGTGCGCTTATTAACGACATTACATTAGAAATCTCAAAAATTATCAGTATTCTCTATTAATTATATTATGCATATGTTATATACAAAACCTTCCACTTGAGTCACTCTATCTATTAAAAGACACGACATTTAAATTCTTTGCGTAAAAGATTTAAACAAACATAGGGACAGATTACATACAGATTTTCCAATTTCATTATTTGTATATATTAACAATACAATATTAATATTTTTGGAAGGCTACTAACAATTCATGTTATATGAATTTTATTTATTTCTATAGATAATAACTATTAGATTAGATATTAAATTACATATTATATATGATATACATATTATGTAATTTCCACGGAGAAGTTTTGTATGATATGCTCATCGATGTCACTCGCCACCAGGTGGCACTGCACAGTTTAGTTGATGGCGTAGCAACGCGTGCCGGTACAGCTAGTATATTATAAGTAAAATATTTACCTGGTGGATCCGGTGGTAGTTTCGGTGTGGGATGTGAAGGCGCCCGGTAAGTCCCACAGCTGGGCTTGTCGGGATTAGCCATGACCCGCCCCACTGCGCCGTCGCTTCTATTATTTAAAATAGTCATCTCATATAAATAATATATATCTTACTAGCTGCCCGGCCCGGCTTCGTACAATTATTTCGTAGTTGACATAATGACAGCAACGCCACCTAATCCAATTGTAATTTTAAATCATTCAGAAAATCAACTAAATACCATATTATAAAACTTTAACACAATCGGTTAAACCGTAAAGAAATTATGTGAAATAGATAAGTATGGGGATTGTAAAATCCGGATCCTCCGCGTAGAATAGACTAAAGCCTTTCCTACCATGCAGCTCGTAAGAGGCGAGCATATGTTATCAAGGTCATCGTCAACAAGACCACTGGTGGAATGCTGTGCAGCAACTTGCCCGGGAAAGGATCCACCGTCTTACCTATTCCAACAGCTATAATGACAATGGCACCACTTGTGGTAGAACGAGGGATCCACCGCCTTAGCTATTCCTGCACTATAAAGGCATTGTCGTATTTCGGACCGGAGGGTAGGGTAACCGGTAGACTCGCACATAAAGCCCGACCACAGGGCAGCGGCGCACCTACAACTTCTCTGGTGTCTATAGGCTACGGTTGCCTCTTTATATATTTATTTTATTCTGTTTTTAGTACTTGTAATTACACAGACAATAGAAATACGTCATCTGTTAAAATTTCAACTGTTTAGTTATCACGGTTCATAACATACAGCCTAGTGACAGACAGATGGCCAGACGGACAGCGTAGGCTTAGTAATAGAGTCCCTTTGGGTACGAAACCCTAAGAAGACTAGACCTTTTATATTTGGGTATCTAACTTAATTAAATTATAGTTTATTTTATATTTATCTGGGGGCACGGTAGTGCCCCCGCCAAGTCGAGCTGCACGGCCGTAAGCATCCTTTTCTCGAAGCAATTCAGGCCGTTTTCGGCCCTCTATAACTTCGTTGTCGATAATACAACAAGCCTGAATTTTCAATTATTAAGCAGGCATCGTATAAACACGGTATATTTTAAATTTTATTCAATTTAAACCAGTAGTTAAAGAATTGTAACGTGTCAAACTTTCTTAATTTTGTCACTCACTGACGGACTGACTGACTGACCGATCATCAAAAGTCTAAGGGAAAAATCTAATATTTCATAATTTCTGTCTAGATTTCTAGATACATCATCATAAATAATTTTGTGATCTCATATAAATGTATGATAATACAAAGTCATATTTGCAGTTAATGAATGATTCTACCCGTATAACGGAATAATAGTTGCAGATAAGTACTTAGATGTATAAGGCCTGACGGGAGGGGGATAAAAAAATAATTCACGCCTAATATCCCCAAACGGGTAGGCAGAGGTCTGCATGATGTGATATGTGCATGATTAAATAGCTCGAAATTACCAGTTAACATGAAAGAAAGAGACTAATAATAAAATCCGCCATATTATTAACTAGCTCTGTTTTTAGTTTTTAATTAATTATTATTTTATTACATTGTATTTCAATATACTATATACTTTTCTAAAATAAAATTCTAAAATAAATGTAAACCATTTCTTTTTACATCTGATGTCTGCCAATGAAAATTCCGTCAAAATCGGTCCAGCCGTTTCTGAGATTAGCGGGTATAAACAGAGGAACAGACAGATTTGTATATTTACCTTGTCAACATACATATGCATTTCTTAAATGCCATTCTTTTGATATTACGTACAGACACTCAAATTTCATTTATTGGAGTAGAATAATTGATTAATTTAAAAACATCTTTAATAATGAGCATGACGTTTCCGACCTTAGTCCTGTCAAAACTAAATTTGAAATTGTTAATAGAGCGTATGTTCATCGCAAACAATTTCCCATTCGTACCTATAACTTATGACTACACACAAAATTCAGGGCCTAAGTAATGAGCTGATAGATATAGGTTTCGCGGTGTTCACATTCGGTCAAGCTTAGGTGGCACTTTCAAGAGTTAGTCTTTGCGATTTACATCTAATTAATGTCGACTTTGGAAGCATTTAAACTAAGGGATAATAATTGGTATTCAATAATAATTGAATATAGTAGATTAAGAAGTATTACCGTCCAGACTTGTCAAATATTGTAACATCAAAGCCTCTGAGAAAAACATATAGTCAATATCTACAGTTTTCTCAAAATGGGTTTTAAGAAAAAGCGTTGCTGTAGCTCAAGAAGTAACATCGGAAAAGAAAAAGAGGAGGACTACCTACAAAAATAAGAATAAATTATAAGAGAGAGGCTGTGAGACAAATTGATATTGATATTCTAGAAGTAAAGGGTACCTACCGAAAAGGAAAAAGTAGGACTCTACAAAAATAAGTGAGATCCCCTCAAAAACATCCTGTAAAAAAACCAATTCTCGCAGCTCAATTTTTATTAGTTATGAGATCAATGTAATACAAGGTCGGTTAATTTATTTATTTCCTACTTAAGGGACCTTCTTTCTTAAGTTGTTACGTAAGTTATTACCATATCAATATTAAACATCTTTTACATTTTAAACAAATCGATAGACCTGGCCATCGCATGAAAATACAATTTATAAATAAATATATTAGATTATTTAGTCTAGTGTGCTCCATGTGGTTGAAATTCGTCTCCATAATGAATGTGTAACTTTTCCTAACGGTTCATCGGATGACAACATAGCTTAAATTTGTCAATAAACCGGGAAGTGGAGACGAGATCTAGAGTAATTGCTCACTTATAGTTTAGTTAGCAACTACATTACCAATAACTTTTTAAACATAATCCCACATCCATTCGATAGGTCTTTGGCGAGAAACCAGGTTGCTGGTCCATGGTGCTGTATGATACGTACTAAGCAATATATTCATGCGATGGCCATGTCGCTCTATTTGTTTAAAACGTAAAAGATTTTAAATATTGATATGGTGAAAACTTACGTAACAACTTAAGACTGAAGGTCCCTTAAGTAGGGACTAAATAAATTAACCGACTTGGTATTACATTGATCTCACAACTTTTTACGGTAATAAAAATTGAGCTGCGAGACTTGGTTATTTTACAGGATGTTTTTGATGGGATATACCTATATATTATATACGTGAAGGAAAAAAGTTAGGTGACTAACCTTTACTCGAATAATTTCCATTTTATAACATCTATACAAATAAATAAAATTAGAGTGTTTGCATGTAATATGAAAATAACCGCTTTGTACTAAACGCATAATAATATGTTTACAAGGTACCAATACCAAAACAGTATTTTTGTCTGTCTGTCTATCTGTCTGTCTGTCTGCCCGTCTGTCTGTCCGTCTGTCTGTCCGTCCATCCGTCCGTCTGTCTGTCTGTCTGATTGTCTGTTTGGACCCGCTAATCTCTGAAACGGCTGGACTGATTTTGACAGGACTTTCACTGGCAGACAGCTGATGTAATGAAGAGCGGTTTAAACTACTTTCATATTTGAATTTTATTTTAGAAATGTGTAAAAAAATAAAACGCCGGCATAGTTAATTTATACTAAAATCACTTTTTTGTTCATTTTATTTTATAATCAATCGCTGACTCTTGTAACATAGCGCTCTTTTAAAAAAATATGTTTTTATTTCTACCTCAGAAATGCTTAATCAGATGACTGGGTTCCATAGAATATATACGTTAAGTGCGACCCCTGATGGAAACTTTTAATAAATTTGCCATTCAAGCCCTAACGTTAAAGGGTTTCGAAACGAGGGGCCCTGAGTGTGGAAAATGGTTTTTTTATGTTCAATCTGCTTATTTGAGTAACTTACTAATGATTCGTCTATATTTTTTTGTTATAGTTTTAGTCAATTATTACAATCGTGGAAATACCTTCGCGCCAAGTATCTTGCGGGGTAGGCGGATAATTGAGTGCCAACAAATTTGAAGCTTTTAATTATACCAACATATTCTACCACAATGTGGTGTGCAAATATTTCAAATTATAATTTATATTTATTTATTAAATGATATATTGTATAGTTATCTTATTATCTACACATTATTTTACACACGACTTATTTAACCCTGTCTACCATAAACTACTTTAGGCTGCTTTTATTTTAGAAATGCATAAAATAATTCAATAAATACGCGGATAAAGTAGTAAAAAATAAATGTGTTCATCATCATCATCATCATCTGCATGTATGTAACCTCGTGGGTGCATATGTACCTCTGACTAGCTCTTCGGGGCTAATTGTTTAGCCGACAATATTAGGTTTCATGATGTTACAGGTGGCAAGTTCCTCTTCATATTGGGCATAAATTTAATGTTGGACACGTTATGTCTTTCTAGATAAACTATAAAAACTACTTGGAAACCGAACCCAGGACATCGTACGTCAAAGTTGAACATCAACCACACACGACCACAGAGGTGACAACTAATTGAATAGACTATTTTTTTAATAAGTATTTATTGTGTCGCTTCATATTTATACTGCGTTCGCGTTATGAATGCGGTTTATCACCAAGGTAAAGATTTACGAGTATTATAAAATATATTATTATTATCGCCTCTATGGTGTAACGATACGGTTGTCGCCTGTTGTTTTTCAGGTTATTCTAAGTGAGCATTACATTGCCCGGGATTTCAATGTGTCCGGATGGTGATAGGCTTGTTACCTTTTACATCATGGGTACTAGGACTTTGGCTCATCGTGGGTGTTGTATTATATCCACTGGATTTACTAGTCGTGGATATACTAGCATCTCTCTGCCTTCCACCTTCGGGGATAATAGGCGTGAAGATACTTGTTTTTATATTATTATTAGGATACGAGTATAATTGTTTTTTTTTGAGAGAACTACAACTTGTCAATTACAAATAAATAAAATTGGAATAATAAATAGTCACTTTTTTCTAAATGCGTATGTATATAAATAAGGAACATACAACAAAACGATATTTTTTAGAATGTTTCTCTATCTGTCTGTCTGTTTGTATCCGCTAATCTCTAAAACGGCTGGACCGATTTTGACGGGACTTTCACTTTTTTTACAATTGTATTTCAGAAATGTATAAAACAATAATTAAATAAAATTAGCGATTTGATTGCTTAATGGACCAGCAGGTAACGATAAAACACTACATTATTAACGCGAACTTACTTTTTGTACACTTTCTTTAGACTTAGACGCTGTCACTTCCAGGTTTATACGTCTGTGATAACTGAACAAAATGTTAGTAAATCGCCTTTGATCCAACGGAAATTGCCGTCGAAATTTTTTGTAGAGATCGTTCTTTATTAAAACTTATTCGTAATTGAATTTTTTATCAGGGGATTTTGGGCTTTTAATTTTCACAAGCAGGGCTTACGCATTATAACTGTGATCAACATTTTTCATAGTCTTGTACCAACAATCTTGTTTTTTTATTAATAAATTCGTATACAGGGAGTGGTATTTTTTAATAATAAATTTGTATATAGAAACGGCTTCTCGAAGAAAAAGAGAAAAACATTGTACACCATATTATTATCCTCCTCTTAATCGTGAGCTTTGACTATATTGTGGGAATTTAAAAATACGAGTAATAGGAGTCATGGGCATTTGTATTAAATAATTATCATTTTTCTTTAAGATTTTATTTTACGTTCAGTTTCCCCATGTTGGTCCGGATCCTCTGTGTAGAACTGCCTTCCTACCAAGTAAGAAGCGAGCATAGGTTAACTTGGTCACTACCAATACATTCACTGGTAGTAGAATGCTTTGCAGCAACTTGCCCGGGAAGAATCTACCTTACCTATTCCAGCCGCCATAATGACATTGTCGAATTCCGGTCCAGATAGGGTAGCCAGTGGACTTGCACATAGGGTCTAACAGCCCGACCACAGGACAGCGGTGCATCTACAACATCTATGTCTATAGGCCACGGTTGTCTCTTACCATCAGGAGACCTGTGTGCCTGTTCGCTGTCTTATCCCATAAAAAAGTATGTATACATAAATGAATACAAAAACAAATTGCGAAATTGTTGTGATGACAGATAGAAAAAGAATATAAACTTTTGTGCGTCTAGAAGGGTCGATATTTCAATTTCCGGGGAACGATAAATATATCTACGTTCCTTGACAAATGTTTTCTGCGTGCTTAGACGCTGTCACTCCTGGATTGATTGCTCTATCTGTAATAGATAAGTGAAAAAATATGTTACTTTTGAACCAATGGATATTGCCGTCGAAATTTGTTTACATTGTATGTTTTATCGCACGTAATTGAATTTTATTATATATTTTTGGGGTTCCGTAAACGAAGGGTAAAAATGGAACCCTATTCCTAAGACTCCGCTCTCCGTATGTCTGTCTGTCACCAATTAGCTGCATCTCATGAAATAATGATGTATTTCTATTTTCGCTGTAACAAATAAACAAGAGAAAATCACCTCTGTGGAGTAACTGTATAGGTGTCGCCTGTTAAGACCGTTAGTCACGTAGGGTCTCGGGTTCAATTCCAAGGTCGGGCAACTTTTCTTAAATGTTTTTCAGATTTTTCTGAGTAAGCATTACATTGCCCGGGATTGGAATGTACCCAAAGTGACGATAGGCGTGCCATCTATCACATTATGGCTCTAGTACCTTGGCTAATCGTAGGTGTGTTCTAGTATATCTACTGGACTCACGAGTCGTGGATATACTAGCACACCTCTGCCTACCACTTCGGGGAAAATAGGCGTATAGGTACTTTTTTTAAAACAACAAATACTAAATACAGAAAAAAAAATATTTAGGGGGCTCCAATACAACAAACGTGATTTTTTACCCTTGTTATAGATAATGGTTACAACTAGACAGTTGACATTTTTCACAGATAATTTATTTTTGTTGCTATTTTTTCAATTTTAGGTTTAGCTTCGGGTTGGCATTTGAAATATTTTGATCTTCGTGCATCAGTTTCGAAAGTCCATGTTTGTATTATGTTCCCAATTTTTATAGCCTAGTCGTACGCACTTCGGACTTCCATTTCGGTAGTCCGAGTTTGAATCCTTTCATGTACTAATGAGTTTTTCTAACTTAAGTACATTTTTTGAATGCTCTTACGGTGAAGGAAAACATCGATACGAAATACAGTATTTGAGCTCGATGTGGCGATGGACTTGCTATCTGTCACAGTATTAATATTTCGGCTAATTATGAGTGCATATAATATATCTCTGCCTACCTTTTTGGGTATATGGGCATGCCAATACTTATTTATTTTATTTTAGTTTAATATCTGATGGTAGTTACATACAATGCAGATGTATAAGAGTATATTATAACCTTTGTGGTCGAGCGTAGTCGGTGTCTGATTTAGACGCACGAGATCCTGGATTCGATTACCAGGTAATTTATCTGAAACTTATAGCCTTGCCAGACTTACCGCTTGTCACATGTGGGATCAAAATATCGTCGGTTAGTCGTGGGTGCATTAGTATGTGCATCTGCCTACCGTTTTAGCGATTTGAGAGTGAAGATATTTATTTTTGTCTATTGTTCTTATTAAATCTCCAATCTTTTACAGCGGTATGGTCTCATGCCACTTAAGATACTAACTATACACCATTTTACTTTAGAAGACTAATGTTTATTATCACAACTTCACCCACTTATTAAACTTACTAAGCTCTCTCGCGAGACCTATCTCTAGACTAATTTTCATTAAAATTGACGCAGTTTCTCTGATGTGAAAACTGTACTAAAGCATTTTCTCATTTACAATAGTACCTGGGCGACCGAGCTTGGCTTTTTTGCCAGTGTAATAAGCTTTTGCCTGCTTGAAAAGAATGCCATCTGCTGATAAGTTTACGAAGCCAATCGGTACAATTGTACACAAGAGCTACCGACAGTAGCAGTACCGACAGTAACCGATAAATATTTTACCCTCAAAACCCCCAAATAAAAGCCGTTTCAGAGATCGCCAGTATAAATAAATATACAATAATTTCTCTTTAAAAGGATTGGATCAGTTTGAAAATATCGTAATTGTGATTTCATTAAAAACATGTCGGTATACGTCAAAGCGGGTTATGAAAAAAATCTCTTTTCAATCCGATAAAACGTCCTTTATAATCAATGAAGCTCCAATCTCCTCGTATAAGAGGATGAATCTGATTAAAAATAAATCCTCTGGGAAAACCAATTTCAATTAGCATCACAACGAATACGCGTGTGTCAGGATTAAATATAACGAATTACCCATACCTTTTAATTCCGCCATTTTAAAGTCAATTCTCATTTGAATGTTGGTACTGGAACTCCCTAAAGGGACTAAACTGGTTTTGTTTTATATGTGGAGGATTTTCAAGTTTCTTTTTTTTTTGTATTGTAACAGCCATTATTCGTGGTTTCGGGGGAAAATAGAAGAAGTAAGAATTATACTTCTTAATTCCGTCATTTTAATGGTAATTCTTATTTGGATATTGGTACTAGGACTCCCTAAAGGGATTTAACTGGTTTTGTTTTGTATGTGGAGTATTTACTTTTTATTGTGTTTTTTATTTGTAACAGCATTTGTTTGTAGTTTCGGAGGAAAATAGAAAAAGTAAGAATTAAAACCTCTTAATTCCGTCATTTTAAAATCAATAATTCTCATTTGGATGTTGGTACTGGAACTCTCTAAAGGGACTAAACTGGTTTTATTTGTGGTGTATTTTCAAGATTTTTTTTTATTTGTAACGGCAATAGTTCGTGGTTCGGGGGAAAATAGGAAAGTAAGAATTATACCTTTTAATTCCACAATTGAAAGTGAATTCTCATTTGAATGTTGGTACTGGAACTCTCTAAAGGGACTAAACTGGTTTTGTTTGATATGTGAAGTATTTTCAGGTTTCTTTTAATTTATTTTTTGTATTTGTAACGGCAATAAGGAATATGCATGTGTTTTTTTTTAAACAATACTTCAAGTAATTATATAACTGAAAAAAATATATAACACTTTTAAAATAGAGATAAATTAGCTAAAAAAATATCCAAAATATCATCATTTTCGGATGATTTAAACACCGTCATTTTATCGTGACGTCACCATCCACCGGAAAGTGAGAACAATAATTTGTTAACGAAGTGAAATTAAGTGAAGTGTTATTACACTTCACTTTATTAAT
>DVZL01000511.1:0-22638 GCA_018236625.1 Lasaia peninsularis
TGCCCTTTGAAAGTTGTTTGTATTATTAAAATAATTCACGCGGGCGAAGCCGCGGGTTGACAGCTAGTCTTCTATAAATGAAAGATATAAAATTTATGTATAAAATAAAGACGGATTTGTTACAACCAACCCGTCTTTCTTTTATAACGGGTAAGATCTGCTGAACCAATTTTTAGGTTTTTAATGTACATAATAGAATAATAGAATATATCTTAAAAACAGTGAAAACTAGACGAATATATAATTATTATGAAAATGGAATCATTTCCAATAAAGGATTAGTACATGTCAAACATTTGTTGTCCATCCTGTCAAATACTGTAAACAATTATTGACATTTATGAATGCGTTCAGAAATCTTGAATGTGTTAAAAAAATAAACTATTGTCTGTAGTTTTTTTGAAATCAATTTAAAATATTGAAAAATGCATTAAGCAGATACATAGAAGTTCCTCAAAGTTAACACGGCATTCATTAACTGTTAAGCGGTAAGAAGTTCGCAGGGTCAGCTAGTTTAATGTAAAAGTCATTTAGTAATGAAATTAAATTTAAAAGTGAAGTCCTTTTCATTATTTTGGTTTTGAATGTAATTTTCATCACTTAAGTGCGGGCCGTACGAAGTTTGCCGGGACAGCTAGTTATTAATAAGATAGAATGTATTATTACTGTATAGTGTGTGTGTGTGTGCGTGTGTGCGTGTGTGTGTGTGTGTACTAGTCGTAACAACGTTAATAATGCGGGACAGAGTAAACCTTCTCGTATAATTCAAGGTGTTCCACCAAACGTACCTAGATATCGCGTAATATTTTATAAAATATACAATAATTATAATAGATAAAATAATTATAGATAATAATTTATTTATCATATGCAATATACAACCTTCTACTACAAATTTTATACGCAAATCACTTCTATCATATCTCTCCAAACTCTTACGTAATCTGGAACTTTTCAACCGGCTCAAAAAAGATTTCCAATTCGTCTATGTTTCTTTTTGTATGTTTGTCAAACTAGAATATAAAAGCACGCATTGTTGTTATAGTAGTATTATTAAGAAATTTAATTACTTATTTGTTTTTCTATACAAATCTTACAAAAATATTAACATTTCAAAACATAATACGTATGAAATAGTTCGGTGTTTTTTTTGTATATCATGTTTTTATAGAATTATATTTACATATAACTATGTAAATTACTTACTGATGAAATACGAATAATATAAATTAAAGAAACAATCGGACTGGGATTTAATCCCGGGTTTCCTGCGTTGTAAGACGCCCGATTTCCCGACCGAGCTATTCTAACTTCGTAAATGGTGGCGAAATTTAGCTTCGTATTCTAATGATACTGTAGGAGGTTCTTATTTCAAACACGATAAATAAATTCAACCTGAAAATAAAACAAAGCTAGATCTATTTATCGCCCTTAAAACCTCCCAAATACAACATTTCAAGAAAATCGCAGGAGCCGTTTCCGAGATAATAATATAATCACATGTCTTAGGTCAAGCGGGACGAAGTTCGCGGAATTGCTCTATTATGATTCAATTGTTTTTTGTTACAGCTTTATCGACACTCTGATCTGGCGGAATATCATATCTACAATCGAGATAACAGGTAAAAAATCTCATTAAATTTTAAACGATATCATCATTGTACCTATTCCGAGGTCTAAAAACTAATCAATTGTTCACATACATATCTTCACGTCTAGTCCCTTGCCGGGTAGGCAACGAGTATCGGGTGCCAAGTGTCACAATTTCTACATAAGTACTTGTCTAGTTTCCACCTTATTCACCCTTTCATACAAACTATCCCTCTTTTCCATCCCTTTAATGTTTAACAAATCAATCACACCGGGTGCTATTACTGATACATGAAACGGTGTACCTTTAAAAATAACCCTTTTAATTTTTCTGTACATTCAGAAAAATAAGGTAGATTAGATACAACAAAAAAAGTTTGCTGACAGATTAGGTACAGTTATAGAGAAAATATTATTTCCATATAAATCTTCGAATCACAAATATAAAATTCGTACAAGGTTTTGCGAAGAACTGTTTGTGGTATTTCTTTATATACAAGAAATAATGAAATGAAAAAAAAAGATATTAATTTACCAGCAACTAGGATTTTAGCTTATTCGGATACACTAACTCCTTTTAGTACACGCAACTTGCTTTAGCTAATTTATTTGCAGCGCCTCATCAAAAGTTGGAGTATGATCAAAACTTTTAACAGAGCCCACCTGAACCATGAAATTTGCAGTCAAAAAGTGACATAAGTTAGTGAACACCTAATACTTTGACGAAAACTATTTCGCTAAAAAATAATAACAATTTTATGTGCAGAAAAGCTACAAGAAAAACTTCTTTAATTTTAGTACCATGTGGCAAAGTGCATACAGATTTAATATTAAACCTTGATCAAATCAAATCATCCAGGAAACCACGGAAAACCTTATATAAAATTCCAACTCAATCGGTTCAACAGTTTTGAAGTTGTGTGAAAAAGACAAGTACAAACTTTTATATTTACAATTTAAATATAATATCATGCAATTTTATTTATTTTTAATCTTATTTTTTACTTTTATTTAATTTACAAACACTCGTGACAGCGCTTTATATAAATTATAGTTAATATTCCAATATAGTGTTAGATTTACATGTTTATGTTTAGAGTACTTTTGCACAATATTTCGTTGACTTTTGTTTACAATAAGATTGCTGGAAGAGATCGCTGACTTAGCGACAAGGTCGCCTTTTTGTATAATTTAGTCTTAGTGCACAATAAAGAGATATTAAATTATATTCTCTTCTATAATAATATAACATGTGTGAATAATTTCGAACACTTACTAGTTGATAAAAAATTCAAATTAGAAAAAATTATATATATAGTTTACGAGAACAAGAATAATAATGTAGTGGGAAGTAAAAAATTACCATACAGATTAAGCTAACCTTTATTAAGAGTTATGTAATGCAACCTGCTTACAAATCTTAGTTCCGCCGCGTTATAATATCTATGACAAGCTGATCGGCTTGGCACTGTTAGTATACCCATTTGAAAAAATAAGACATTTAGTGTAACCATTCGTCTCTGTGAATGGAAATACACATACAAAATTTCAACTCAATCGGTCAAGTCTTTTAGACGAAAGAAGCAGAGGTAGAGCTGCTTCCGGGTCCGGGTCCGGGTCTCACTTTATTTTTATATCATCCAGGAAACTATCGAAATATCCATATACAATTCCAACTCATACTCATAACGTTCTTACTGCTCGGTGTTTTCCGTTTCAATCTTTACGAATGATGCGTTTTCCCGCGGTCAAAAGTTATCTATGTTCATCGGAAATAATGTCACCTTGTAATGATAATAAAATCATTCAAATCGGTCCAATTTTTTCGGACCGTATTAAATTCACACAAACAAACAAATAAAACTTTCCGCTTTATAATATTTTGATTGGAACAGGTTTTATTTAGTTAAATAATAAGATCAATTATTGTGTCAGTAGACCTGTTTGATTAGTAGGCAGCGTTGTAACACTTACGACGATTTTCTATTAATAAGTAATCGTTATTTTTAAAATTGGTGCGTGTATCCAAATTGCTAAAAGTGACTAAATTTATTTAAATGTCGGTAAATTATAGATTTTATTACTTCAAGTTATAATTTTAAATACAAGAGCAACAACACCAATTGCTCAGAATAATGGGAATCATTTCATCTGATGTAAGTGATGCTATTGTCAAAATACTGCGAATGGTGATTGCGCAAATACTGCAACGCTACGTATTTCGAATTGACGCGTACGTAACAACCATATGCAAATGAACACAGTATTTTCTTTTGGGATAAGCCCAGTGCACAAGCACTGCTGCTGATGATGATAAAACTGATAGAAAGTAGGTGCGTCGCTGTCCTGTGTTGAAGTTGTTTGACCAAATGTGTAAATCTACCGGCTACCCTACCCTCAGGATCGGAAAATGATAATTTCATTATGGCGCGGGCGGCAGGAATAGCTAAGGCGGTGGATCCCTACCCGGGCGAGTTTCTGCACAGCATTCTACCATCGGTGGTCATGTTGAAAGTAACCCAGTTAACCTATTCTCGCCTCTTATGAACTACCTGGTGTTTCCCTACATTTGGTATATTCTGCATAGGGGACCCGGACCAACACGGGGGTATACGCGTTTATGTGGAGTATTTTAGATTTTGATAAGTGTTTGTGATTATAGCTGAAGTAATTTCGCGAAATTCCAATTTGAGATTGTAATGTGGCTAAATCGAGGATAACAATGAACGTGACTGTCCTGAATCATGTTTTCCAGATTTGGCACATCCTAACATTGTGATGACGACTGTACTAAATACATAGGACTTTGAAAATAATATTATATAATGCTACTTTTACCAGGTCTATATCTAAATTGGGTGAGGGGCTGCTACAGGAAGTAATATGGAGCAACAATAACCAGCTCGCGTACGTACAGGACAACAACGTGTACCATGTTCCCGATGTGGCACATCCTAACATCATTACCACCCTCACGACTGAAGGCGTCCCAGGGGAAGTGTATTACGGCATTACTGATTGGATTTACGAAGGCACGTTACGCTTCATATTTTGTTTTCAGTATGTAACAAACGATATTAAAACTTTTGATGGAATTTCAACAATACGATTACGAAATCAAGATGTTAATAATTCCTGCTCTGGAACTAAAATACTTGGAATTATTTTAATTTTTTTTCCTACTCAATATAATAATATTGTCCCAAAAAAGATAAGACAACTGCTTTTATAGTAAGTAGTTTTTAAGTTGCGAGCGATGTTTTATTTCTCATTAACACCAAATAAATAAATATTACTGGAAAAATTAACCCCAAAGTAAGCAAATTATATGCTTGTGTTAAGAGTGTTAGTTAACGATACTAATACATAGAAATACTGGTATGTATACAAAAAACACCCAGATCCGAAAACAGATATCACGTGCCTGTCTCCGTTGGGGATTGAAACCGAGTCTCGCGGTTAGTCGATTATAGGAGAAAATTTTTATGGCTCGTCCAGATACAAGCTTACTTACTTACTCACCATGTCGTGTTCTATCTCTAGGGAAAAAACCACAAAAATACATACACAACAAGCTTTATTGTTTTTAGCCATTTTGGTCATCAATAAAATTTCTCCTTGCCTTCTTTATCATAAACAAAGTCTTAACAACTTAAAATTTCTACTTTACAGAGGAAGTGCTTAATGATCCAAATGCGATGTGGTTTTCACCAAACGGAACATATTTGGCTATCGCATCTTTCAACGATACAAAGGTGGACTCCATCGTATATCCTCTTTACGGAGAACCTTCTGACTATAACAACCCATATCCTGAGCTGGTTCGTTTTAAATATCCCAAAGTAAGTATATTTTATAGTTTTTCACGTCATTCTATCTTAAAGAAAACAACAAGAAGAAGGCTGACTGGGAAATATGTTGAGGTCTGTTTTTCGGATAGATAGATAGCTCAGCCTAATAAGTCGTCTTGATGGAAAACCTAGAAAATAATGAGTCTAACGTGGAATGCACACTGTACAAGGAAAAGCCTATTCACTCTTGTCTTAAATATTTCCAGTTCGGTATAAGCATGGAAAACCTTTTAACATAACAATGGTTTATATAAACATTAAAAAAAAATTCAATTTTCTCAGTCTGGCCGCACTAATCCTAAAGTTGGACTTAGAGTTTACAAATTGGACAATTCAGAAGAGACAAAAGCATTTGATATACCAGCACCGAACAAAGTTGGAGAGGACCACATATTGGGACGAGTGGCCTGGGCGTCAGATGAAAATCTTAGTGTACTATGGCTGAACAGGCGTCAAAACGTCAGCGTATTGATCAACTGTAATTTAAGAGAAAACAAATGTCTCATCCAGAAAGAACACTCTGAGCCGAACGGCTGGATAGATATCAATGACGCGTATTTTGATAAAACAGGAAATAAAATGATTAATATTGAACCCATAACGTATGAAGGTCGGAGATTTAAGCATGTGGCACGATTCAATCTTGATACTTTAGATACTGAAGATTTAAGTCCTATTAATGGGACAGTTACAGATATAGCTGGATGGAATTTGAACACGGATACGGTTTACTACGTTATCTCCCCGGAAACTGAGCCTTGGCAAAGGCAGTTATGGGCTTCCTCGCAGGGTGAGAACAAGTGCATTTCATGCCATTTGCCCAGTTGTAGCAGTGCCGAGGGTAAATTTTCAAAGGAGGGTAGTTTTGCTATCGTCTCATGTAACTCCATCAATGTTCCCTTTACTTATTACTTATTTAACACGCAGGTATGTTTTACTTTTATCTTTGTATTCGTTTTTCAAAACTCTTCATTTGTAATTCTGATTTCATAACATTTCAGCTAAATAAACTATTTCTTTTACCTGCTTTATGAATTTGATACTGCTTATAAATAATCATGCCATTTATATATTATTTGTTTAACACACGAATATGTTTGATAAAAGTCGTATCGTTTTAATTTCAAAATTTTATCGAGTGTCATAATTCGCTACAATATTTGTGTATTTTCTTTTTACAGAATTTTCTTTTTACTAAAAAGAAAATTCTGATGCGATTAAGTAATTTATTACTACTCGTCAATTTGACACATCATATTCTACCCATAATTTACTTTGATTGTATTAAATTTAGTTATTTATAGAAGAAATCTTCATTTCTTTCTTTACTATTAGAATAGAATTATATTTTTTTAGAAAAACGAATTCAACCCAATAGTAACGAACGCGAAGTTGTCGCGCAGGCTGAAGCAATACAAGCTGCCGATGGTGTTGTTTAACAGAATGCCATTAGAGGACGGAGTAATGTCTCACGTCAAGTTACTGCTCCCACCAGAAATGGAGGCTGGCAAGCAGTACCCCATGGTGGTGCGAGTGTATGCGGGACCCGGATCCACTAGGGTCAAGGACTTATATGATGTATCAGGTACTGTAGTGGCAGGGTAGATAGAAAACTTAAAATATACATGTATCTAACAGATCTCCTAATCCTAAAATATAACCTTTGCCAATAGTCAAAGTGTTAGACCTGATATGCAAGACTTTTTTTTTCGTATAAGCCTTATCCCGTATTATATTAGATGATATTGGGGTTGTATACTAAAGCCAGGGGATTTGACAAGGGTGCCAGTTTTTACACCATCTGACCTCTGCAACACAAAAGGGAAACCGGGCCCAATCTTAGATAAGGGCGACCTTATATGGGTTTCCTCGAAATCATTGTAAGAGTACTTAAAATGTACTTAAGTTAAAAAAACTTATTGGTACATGACGGGATTAGAACCTGGAGTGCCGAAATGGATGTCGGAGACACCGAGGCTAATATGCAAAACCACTGGCTACTTTGTCTTGGGGATCGAAATGGTTATTTTATGTATGTGGTGGTTTTCTTTCCATACTCCTTGCTGCACAGCATTCTATCACCAGTGGTTTTGTTGATGATCAATTCAACGTATGGTCGCCTATTACGAGTCACCAATCAGGAAGACAGATGACCAACATGGAAAACATATTCGTATCAATACTAATATTATAAAGAGGAAAGATATGATTGTTTGTATTGAATAGTCTCCGAAACTACTAGACCGATTTTAAAAATCATTTTACAGTCAGGAGGTGATATTATCCCTGATAAACATTGGCTACTTTTTACCGTGGGAAAATGCTTCATTCCTAAGAAAAAACGGGTGATGGTAAAACGGGTAGTAAGAATTATCTTTCCGTACTTATCTATTTCAAATAACTTTCTAAACTGATGGTGTTGAAATTTTATATTGATGTTTCGATAGTTTCCTATATAACTTAAAAATACAATTGGACCCGTTTGATGACGCTGCTATTCTTATATGAACTATGAACTAACCGTGCGAAGCCGGGCCGGGCAGCTAGTCAAGAATTAAAATGAAGTTTTCCAGATGATCGGGAAATAAACTGATATTAAATTGGTTTCAGAATATTACAGCATGTATCTAAGTAGCAATAGAAGTTTTATAGTGGCTTCGATAGACGTGAGGGGTTCCGGGGCGATGGGGGTGGAGGCGCTGCACGCTGTCAACAACGCGCTTGGAACTGTCGAAATTACCGACACACTCGCTGCCATTCGGTACGTTATACAGTAGTTTTTTAGGGTTCCGTAGCAAAAAGGTAATAATGGAACCCTATTGCTAAAACTTCGCCGTCCATTTGTCTGTCTGTCTGTCATCAGGCTGCATCTCATGAACCATAATAGCTAGACAGTTGACATTTTCACAGATGACGCATTTCTGATGCAGCTATAACAACACATATTAAAAACAGAATAAAATAAATATATAAAGGGAGCTCCCATATAAGAAACGTGATGTTTTTGCCGTTTTTATAGATAACGATACGGAACCCATCATGCGCGGGTGCGATTCGCACCTAAAGGATTTTTTTAATTTCATTTAACATTTTATATTTTTATTACTTTACATAATTGTACAAAATTTCTTTATAAGTGTATTAAACTTTAATTTCAGTTTCCGTTAAGGTTTGCAAATATTTGCGAATATGAATGCAAATGCGAATATACGTTACATCACTAGTCTATAGAAAAAAAAAATCTCTAAATGTGTTGCTAAGCGCAAAACTCGAGAACGGCTGAACCGATTTGAGTAAGATCTTTTTTGTCGTATTTGACGAGGTCTGAGGAATGTTCTTATGGAAAGGAGGACGCTATAACAACTAATAACAAAAGTAGAATAAAATAAATATATAAAGCATAGTTCGCATACAACAAACGTGATTTTTTTATCGGTCAGATAATAATACGGAGCCCTTCGTGCGCGAGTGCGACTCGCACTTGACCGGTTTTTTGTACTTATTGCATATAATATAGCTTTATATCAATATGCATAGTACGGTTTAAGTGTGCCACAAGTATTACGAACTCTTCTGTATTTGGAAAAACGAGTGGTTTAAATTTATTTAGTTCGTCTTTGACATGGTATACTTTGTTTATAAATGTATACTTTGGCTTTGTTTAAGGCATTCGTGTACTTCAACCTAATTGTATTGTATGTACCAACCAAACCAAACCAAACAAAACCCCAAAGCCGCAACCAAATTGTAATTGTATTTCAGCAAGCTGGTGAGTTTGTATTCGTACATCGACCCGCAGCGAGTGGGCGTGTGGGGCTGGAGCTACGGCGGGTTCGCGTCCACGTTGATGCTGATGAAGGACAGTGACCACAAGCTCGCCTGCGGAGCTGCCGTCGCACCGGTCACCTCGTGGCTGTATTACGGTATGTACTCTACTGCTCCAGTGCTAGGGATTGGCCTTATTTTTCCCTGTGTTGGTCCGAGTAGAATACACCAAGCAGTTCGTAAGAGGCGAGTATAGGTTAACTGTGTCACTAGCAATGAGACCACTGGTAGAACGCTGTGCAGTAACTCGTCCGGATAGAGATACCTATTCATGCCGCTGCTAAAGACATTGTCGTATTCCGGTTCAAAAGTTAGGGTAGTTAGTAGGTTTGTACAGACAGTCTAACAGCAAGACCACAGGATATTGACACACCTACAGCATCTATGGTGTCTATAGGCCTCGGTTGTCTCTCACCTGCTTCATCCCATGGAAAAAATCACATGTGTAGGAGACTTAGGTTCAATCTACATGATTCTTCATGCCTGGATGCCGTAAAGCCACAGACAAGAACCACCGAAGCGATGTTTTTTTTTACGGAATCAGGAAGCGAACAGGCACATGGCTCTCCTGATGGTAAGAGACAATCGTGGCCTATAGTCACCGTAGATATTGTAGGTGTGTCGCTGTCATGTAACCGGGTTGTTAGGCCTGGTGTGTAAGTTTACCGGCTACCCTACCCTCCGGATCAGAACACGACATTGTCATTATGGTGGGTTGCCGCACAGCACTATACCACCAGTGGTCTCATTGGTAATGACCTATGCTTGCGTCTTTCGAGCTGTGCGGTAGAAGGACCGATGGTCTATTTTACACAGAGGGCCTGAATCAATACGTTAATATTAGAAGCTTTAGCTTAATATATTCGTCTGCCCTTTTGTGTTTCAGATACAATATACACGGAGCGCTACTTGGACACGCCGCAAGCCAACCGCGAGGGCTACGAGCGCGCGGACCTGCTGCAGCAGGCGGCGGCGCTGCGCGGGCGCCGGTACCTGCTGGTGCACGGCTCCGGCGACGACAACGTGCACTTCCAGAACTCCATGCAGCTCGCCAAGCAGCTGCAGCTCGAGGACATACAGTTCGAGCAAATGGTAATGGTCACAACCACGCCCCAGGGTAACTCCTAGGGTGACTGGAACTAGTGCTAACTAATGTAAGGCGAAAGATTTTGCAGAAGATAAACTATATTTAGTACGAACGTGTCATATCAAACTAGTCAAAACGAAACCCTATTACTAACTCTCCGCTATCCAACTGTTAGTCTGTCTGCCTGTCTGTCACCAGGATATATTTCATAAGAAGAGGTAGCCGTGTGAAATTTTCACATAAGATGTATTTTTATTGTCGCTATAAAAACAATGATTAAAATTATATTATAATATTATAGTGAAATTTTCACAGATGGTATATTCCTGTTGGCGCTACAACAAATATTATCTAGTTTAAAGTTTTAATAAAAATAGATCAAGTAGTGTCAGAGGTAACTTGTAAAAAACCGGCTCAGTGCGAGTCGGACTCGCGCACGAAGGGTTCCGTACCATAATCTATAAAAATGACAAAAAAACACGTTTGATGTAATATGGAAGCACTCTTTGTATATATAATAATTGATTCTGTTAATTATTACCTCTGACACTACTTGATCTGTTTCTATTAAAACTTTAAACTAGACTTACGTCATTCACACAAAAATTACGTTATGTGTTTACAAATGTGTAAAATTTACAAATAAATTAATCATAAGTTTCTTGAGCTCATCAGTGACCAATCTCAATATTTATTTCTAGAATATACTCAACTTTTACGATTTCATAATATTTAGTAAAGATTGTCTCTTCAGATTTCGTTCGTTTACGAGCATGCACACAATAAGGTCAATTGTTTTCTTTTCAGAGCTACGCTGACGAGAACCACTCTTTGGCGACCGTCAGCCGACACTTATATCATACGTTGGACCGCTTCTGGACTGAATGTTTCCGATAATTTTAGAAAAAGAACTTTCACAAACAATTCCTTAATCACATTAATGAGAAGTTTACGTTTGTACACTAGATGGCATTTTTATTAGATCAACCTTTTACCGTCCACTGCTGACTCACATGTTTTAAAGTATCCTTGTATAAACGGATTTTTAATTTCCTCATGTTCATCCGGGTCTCTTGTCTAGAATTGGCTATCTACCAGGCAGCTCATAAGAGGCGAGCATGGGCTAACTGGGTTACTATCAATATGACCACTGGTACCGAGTAGGAATCCACCGTCTTACATATTCCTGCCGCTATAAAGACATTGTCGTGACAGCGACGTATCTCCCTATAGTCCCTACGTGTCTATAGGCCACGGTTGTCTCTTATCATTTGGAGACTAGTATGCTTGTTCGCTGTCCTATCCTATTAAAAAAGATAAGAAGCACATATCGTCTATAGAAACTGAACATGTCTATGGTCCGTTGTCAACCTGTGGCAACGTTCATCACTCATTAATAATTCGGTGTGCAAATTTTGGAGATCGATGACGACAAGGATTATTAGAAAAGTAAGATGGTTATATTAATCAAGGTACGTCGTAACTCGTAAGATTCTTCGATTTAGATTGCTCTTGTTGTAACATCAGACATTTTGATTATTTCATTAACGGTTAGGGACAGTTAAATTTCCACGCTATGTGCATGTTTGTTTTTTTATTCATTGAAACCAGTACCTTCGTAAGCTCATTATATAGCTGGCTCTGCGAAATATAATATTAAGATTAAATTAGCAATGATAAATAAAACCACCTAAATTTAAGAGCATGTTTCTCATTGGAACGGCACGGTATTCCTGATTATACAGAGAATATACAAATTATTTAAAAATATAAATTTTGATTTTTCCACTTATGAAAAAGATTAAGAAATAGTAGATAAGAACATGGTAAAACCTGATGAATGGACAGAGGAGAAAGCGCACTTATTGTATGTGCAGTATCGATGTATACCTACAATAGTAAGAGAATCATTAAATCTCTTTGTTCATGCACATTTTACTGTCTCAATTAAGTGTTCATCCACCTTGTGATATTTACAAATAAGTATTGATCTGAAATTTATTTATAAGATATGTTAAATAAAATATCTTTAGTAAGTACACGGTGTTTTGTTTATTATCCTTTGCTCAGCATTTGGCACAGGCATGACAATTGAGAAAACATCGTGACAGAGCTTGAAATACCAAGCTTAGTACAAATACCATAGCGTGGTGCTCCTCAACTATGCCGTTTCTAATATATTTTTTGCTTATGTAGAAAGAATTACCAGCGGCAGTTAGAATTAAGGGTTACCAAACGGATATAGAGTGTTAGAGAAAAGTTACTATGATGTAGTTCTTTTCAACTAATATTGTCTAGCTCATATCCCAGAAAAAGGTAGCAAGACCGTCGCCATATCGGGTACAAATTCCGAGTTTCCCTACAATGTTTTCCTTCACTACCACCACCACCACAAACAAAATATACTTAAGTTTGAAAAACCCATTGGAACGTGGCGGGGATCGAAGCTGAACTACTGAAATGGAATTTGAAAGCACGTAACCTAATGGGCCAACGAGACAGAAAAAATATTAAAAAGTTTTGATATAACAATAATATCAACGGAAAAAGTACTTGGGAATAGATTACATTAAGAACTGCAATGGAAATATTAGAAGTGACACTTATCTTACATTTGAAGACAATGCAATTACTGCTTTTTGTGACACCAAAAATGTCAAATAATTGGACCTTTTTAATGTATTTAGTAGTTTTAAAAATTCCTTAGTAATAAAATAGTGAACAAATGAAAATTTTTAGTAAAACATGTCTATCCAGGGCTATCAAAACATATGTTCAAAAAAGATGGTATGATTTTGTCATAATAATAAACTTTGACTATTTTTTCCAATGGGAGAATAAAATAGACGGTAAACTTACATATGAGGCTTATCTTGGGTTCACACCATTAAATTATTTATAGCAACATGCTATAAAGAGTAGCACGAGTTCCTTTTTTATCTTTCTTGCTCACAATAGTACAATTTATAGGCCTGCTGTATATCCTCTTCTATTCACTATGCCATTGATAAAGCAATGACTACATGACACTTTTAAAATTCGATTGAATATTCTGTGTTGTATTATTTAGGTCAAAAAAAATTCTTTCCTTTTTGTTTAATCCTAGGATCGCAAGCAAGGCTGCGCCTCTATACGATTGTGGTCCAGATTTAAAAGATCGTGGCATTTGTGTAGTAGAGGCATGTGATGCTAAAAAATGTTTCCCGGAACCACGTGTGGTAATTATTGGCGCTGGAATGGCAGGCCTTTCTGCAGCTGCAAGACTTTCGCAACGCGGAATAAATAATATTGTCGTCTTAGAGGCATATGAAAGGTATATTTTTTATTTTAGTAATGTACACTTTTTAGTTAATTCGAGGTTAAAAATCTACCATTACTGTTTTAGGCCTGGAGGTAGAATAAATTCTTGTTGGTTGGGAGATATTGTGGCCGAGTTAGGTGCAAATTGGAAAACAGATAATAAGACCATTAACGCCATTTATACTATGTCAGCAACAGACTCTCCCATTCGACGTGGTTTTTCTGGTTCTGGTATCTTCAACCGCGTTGTTCAAGGAAATATGGCATTACCTCCAACCATTACTGCTTATTATAAATTTCGTCAAATAGAAAAAGAAGCGGCACAAATATATTGTTTAGGTGGAAATAAGCAGCATGGGTCACTTATTAATTTTATGAGTTTGAGAATACAGCAGGAACTTCATGAGTATCCAGAAGAACAGCAGCATGACGCCGCGAGGGTAATGTTTGGTTTGACACACATGTTGAGTGCTCGATGTGGAGACGATACGGCAATGCTATGTGCTGATCATTTGGGCTGCTTCATGAATATGCCGGGAGGAGAGGTAAGAGTACCACTGGGTTTAGTAGGTGTTATGGCCCCATTATTGCGTCAAATTCCTGAAGGTGCTATACGCTATTGCAAACCAGTCAATTGTATTTATTGGGGTACATGTCAGAAAGAAGGATTTCGAGCGACTATATATACTACAGACGGCGAAGAATTTCCTGCTGATTATGTTATTGTTACTGTATCGATAGGTGTTTTACGTAATAATGCTACAAGAATGTTTTGCCCTGCATTACCTGCTTCTAAAGTTGACGCTCTAAGATGTTTAGGATTGGGTCAGTGTAACAAAATATATGTGGAATACTCTCGGCCTTTTTGGTATTGGCATAAAGGCGATTTAAACTTCAATTGTGAGCGTGCATTGCGTACTCGTAATGATTGGACTCAAGGTATTATATCGTTGGAAGTGGTTCCCAACAGTCAACATGTAATGTGTGCTCAAGTTGTTGGTAACGAGGCTACAGCCGTAGAAGCACTGTGTGATAAGGATGTAGCTGAAGGAATAACCGATGTCTTACGGATGTCAACGGGAAATGAATTCATTCCTTACCCCGTAAGTATTTTAAGATCAAAATGGGCATCGGATCCATATTTCTACGGAGCTTATTCTTTTGAGCCTTCGTTCTCAGATGGCCAGATTCAGCGAGCGTTAGCTTGTCCAGTACCTGGTCCTGGAGATTCAATTCCACCTGTGCTTCTGTTTGCTGGCGAAGCCACCGTACCTGGACATTATGCTACCGTCGCTGGGGCCAGGATAAGTGGTATAAGAGAAGCAGAACGAATAGTACAATTAACAGTGAGGCTTAAAGGCCCACCTTTACCCGCAATGCTGTCTGATTCAAGGTCTAAGGAAAAACTCAAGCCTCAGGAGAGTGAAGAGCCTACAAAGAATAAAATGTACGCCAAAAGAAAATAAGACGAAATCATTTTCTTATTAACGATCAATAATTGATTTAGATGTTTTTAATATTTGACGTCCGGAAGTCTTCATTTTTAGATTTTTTGACTGTCATATTTTGTCGTTAAAAGTGTTATTGTGAGTTCTCATAAAAATATAGCTCAAGCTTAAATCTATCTATCCCTATTTTCCTTGGGCCTCAACTTAACTTTGGAATGACTCAACTAATTGAGTTGTTTTGTTATATATTTTCCATAAGTAAAATACAGGTTTTTTATTGGAAATAAAAGCTGGGAAAACAATATGGAAAACGGGAAAAATTATTCTTTTATTTTGCAATGTCATGTGATACGAATAACGCTGGGTCGATAATGGGGTGTAATAAATATTTCTGTTACTCTATCCCCAAACTGAAACATGAAAATATGACTGGCGAGCACAGGTGTTGAGGCGACAGGATTAACTAAAAGCCTGCAAATACTAATCCAGCTGAGTCTTTACAAAACCCTTTCTATAAACTTAATGTAGGTATTTCATTCAAAATTGAGGTTATAAACCGATATGTATCGTTGAATGATGTAATAATTTTGAAACTGCAAAATATCAAAGACTTCCAATCAGTTATTAATATAATTCCGTAGAATATAAGATATAATTTTTATTGATTGATATTTTATTACATTATACATTACATTTTAATGAATTTAAAAATATCCTTAAAATTCAATCTATACCTATAAATAGGTTAATAGATGAATGTAGAACGACCTGATTTAATAAACTTTTTTTTTTCAAATTGTAATTTTTGTAGACGAATAACGTAAAGAGATATTCGGCGGTTTTAGTTTTGTTACAGTAAAGGCTCTATTTACACATTATCACATTCTAGAAACGGAATTAAATAAAATTATTCTATCTGGAAAGCCACAATACAGCCATTTTATTGTATAACCTCTTCGTTGCGGTGCGCGGGGCTTAAGTGAAACAAAACTATCATGAAGGTACTATCTGGATATTGCACTCCCAACAAAGACCTGTCCCCAATATTCAATATTAATCTCATTCTTATAGGGTAGTTTCTCTCACTTCCTAATATACTGTAAATAAAAAATAATATATGCCGTAATTTTTTTTAAGTCGTAAGTTTTGTTATTTAGAAATTACAGCCACAAGAACCCTTACACTGGACATAATTTGGCTAATGGGCGACCTATGTTTTAAGGTGGGGTAACCCCTACCTTAAAACTTAAGGGCTAGGGGATGAGTGAGATTAATTTCTAAACCTGAATAACACCCTGTGTGATTTCATTTATTGTTTTTTATAGGTACATACATAGTTTACAGACATTTTTTTTTATAAAAATTACAATTGCTATGGCTTATAGTCCAGGCAAACGCAATTGCAGGCAGCAGCTAATCACTTCATTAATTTCAAAATATCCCAGCTATCTTCATAAGAGAGAGATTTAGAGCATTATCAGTAACTTAAGTTTTAGCCCTGATGATGCTGTAAACGCGAAACGAGTCGGCTATTTAAAAAATAATTTTCAATTATAAGTTATTGTGAAAAAGTACATGTGGTTGTCATTTCAAATATGAGAGAATAACTTCTTACGCTATGTTAGAATGTCGTCGTAAGTGTCAAAATCCTACTGATAAAAGTGTTTTTACACTTTAGCGTCCGATAGCGCCTGCACAATATCACTCCAGTGATATCTTGTACGACCACAAGATATCACTGGAGTGATATTGTGCAGGCTTATTTCTATGAGCTTCGAAGCAGTGATTGGCAGGAAGTAGCAAAAGTTGGTATTCTCTTGTTCCAACGGTCGAAAGTTTCTTTGAGTCGCAGTATGACTTCTGCTAGTTATAACTGTTACGAGAAGTTTAAGTGAAACTAGAGTTTTATCGTAATATCTTTAAAAATATATCGACATACATACTTTTGGGTATTCGTGGGTAGTTGTGTATATTAGGGCACAAGATGTGACGGTGGCAAGTTCTTTGCCATATCGGGTACATATCCAATCATAGGCAACGTTACGGTTATCGGATACACTGAAAAAATCAACAAGTCGGGAATCGAACCTGGGGCCTCATGCGTCAAAGTTAACCGTCTTCGAACTTGAACATAGTAGCGACCGTAATATCTTAAAGCAATAATTGACACATTTATTAATATTCTGTTAATAATCGTGCCATGGATGCAATTTAAGGATGGAAATAATTATAATATTTTTATTATTACTAGTTGACCCGGCGAAGTTTGTATTAAAATTAAAGTGTCGATATGTTCCTTGAAATTTTCCCAGTTTTTCTTTCCATAAGAACTTTCCTCAGACTTCGTCAAATACAACCAAAAAGCAATCACCCAAAACGGGTCAACCATTCTCGAGATTTGCACTTAGTAATCCATTTAGAGATTAAATTTTAATGATATAGATATGAAAATATTTCTAGAAATTCCTGAATCAAGTACACGAAAAAAAACTACAAAGCATAGCATAAAAATAGGAATATTTAGATATTAGCTGTACCGGTGACTTCTTTTACGATTTTAGCGATGTTCTGTTGACAAAGTTTTTTTACCCTTCCCGCGGATAGTGGCTACTTTCCAGCCACTGTACTGAACATATTATTGCCACTGTTCAAGTTCGTTGAGCACTAAAACAGCTTACACTACATCACATGTGATCTAAGGCTTTTATTTTATAACACTAAGACGGACCTATAAATGGCCGCTAATTTATCCGAAATAAAGACATTCAGAGAGATAGAAAGAAAGACAGATGAAAATTCTAAAACATTCGAAAAATGTTCTGCAGTACTTGCCTAGTCTAGACTATTTTATTTCTAAATATCTTCAATTTGCGGAATTCGCTCTCCTACAGTTTTTTTAATGTGACATGACAGCGAACGTGATCAGTGGTCTCTTGATGGTAAGAGACAACTGAGGCCTATAGATACTATAGATGTTGTAGAACTGTCAGTAGTCGGGCTGTTAGACCGTATGTGCAAGTCTACCGACTGCCCTACTCTCCTGATCGGAACATGACAATTTCATTATGGCGGCAGGAATAGGTAAGGCGGTGGATGCCTGGGCGAGTTGCTGTCACTCTACAGTCTATAACCGTATATTTTATACAGTTTTTCATTTAATTACATTTCATAAATATACCGCAATAAATAATATGTCTATCTTTATTACATAAATGCCTGCGCCTGTCGAAAATTAAACTCCAGACAGAAAATTAAACACAGATGGCGTTAGATGCATTTGCAACTATCCGAAAACCCGTGACAAGCAGAAAGACATAAAATTAAAATGGGTAACAATAAACTGTTTTCTAATTACTTGAGGTCGAAAAAATGTTGATCTGGCTCTGCTCTGTTTCTATACATGTTTAAGCTTCACCACCACAGTATAAACAATTTTTTCCACCCGTAGCTTCACCCGCGTGAATTATCAAGGCGCAGAATATTTTCCGACTTGTAATACTTATTGCGTAAAAAGATACCCTCTTTTTAAATAGTAGCCTGTATGTTTTTCTGATGTATAAGCTATATTATTGTAAAATTTCATTAAAATCCAATCAGTAGTTTTTTACTTGATAGGATAACAAACATCCATCCTTGTTTCCATCGTATCGACGGATTTTTTTAAGGTTAAGATTCTTACAAAAAAAAAATAGTGTCTTTGAGCTCTAAAACTCGGGCATGAAAAAATCTTTAATTCATTCCGTACACCTAATAATTGTCCCTGACTCGGTTAATTATAATGGGATGAAAGTCATATAACCTTATTTATGTTAAATTTTAAGCTCTACACCATTATAAATGTTTCGTTTACCTTAAATTGTTTATGAATGATTGCGGTAAAACTTTTCAGTATTTTTTTCGACCCTTTCAAGAAGTTTTAGATACTCATATTTCTAAAAGTACATTAGTTATCAAAAATGATAGGCTTACAAACGATTTTGTATTTCAACTACCTTATTTTGTACTGAAAAGCCTAATATGCCAAATAAAACATATAAAAATATATTTACAATCAATTCATAATTTTCAAAAATATCGCGTAACACATACAAGAAAAACCGGCCAAGTGCGATGCGAACTTAGACACGAAGGGTACCTTGCCACTATCTGTAAAAAAAGCAAAAAATATTAATTTTATTCTGTTTTAGTATTAGTTTTCCGGCAACAGAAATATATAATCTGAGAAAATTTCAACTTTCTACCTATAACAGTTAATGACATACATTTTGGTGACAGACGGACAGAGAGACGGATATCGAAGTTTTAGTATAGGATCACGTTTGTACTCTAAAAAGGCGCAATCAGAGGAATTAATAGCCTTTTTTAGGTCGGTTAAAAACAAAGCAAGTAGTACTGCTGGCAATGAGCGGTTCTGGCGCTGAAGGAAGGCGCCACAGCGTCTGGAACTGAGACCGTCGAGTGACGCATGATTTGGCGCTCTTGCACCACTAAATAATAAATACTAAGAATATTAGAATGTTAGGAAATATATTGTCTTTGTTATATGAGTGCTGTGACCTGATTAAACAGAGCTTTCTAGCTTTTTTCTATGGGACAGCGAACAGGCACACGACTCTCCTGATGGTAAAAGACAACCGTAGCCTATAGACACCGTAGACGTTGTTGACGAATTGATCTGACCCCAAAGTATGCAAATTAAATACTTGTGTTATGGGTGTTAGTCGACGATACTAATACATGGAAATACTTAAATAGATACGAGAATAATTGTAATAAACCCATACCCGGAAATACAAATATATATGTTCATCACACAAATCGCACGCTTAGAATTAAAGTGACCAAATTCAAAAAAACGCAATTCGTAATAAATGACCAAGAAAGTCTTCAAAATTTATAGTATTGAATACATCTTGATATAGGTATCTATTTCGTTTTTTCAAACAATTATTGGTTTTAACCAATTTTGTTATTTGACTTTTTGAGTACACAATTAAAATGTAAGTTTATATTTATAGTGAAATGGTAGAATCGAGAATTACATAAATTTTGAGTTAAGTCACTTTAACTCTTAGCGTGCGAAATATCTGTCCCCGTCGGAAATAGAACCCGATCGCACATAACTTTAAAACTTATTGTTAATGAACAACTGACGGACAAACTTAAAAACTTTTATATTGATAACTTGACACAAGAACAACTTCTTAATTTTTTTAGATTCCATACATTAAAAAAATAGTTGTGTCTAATGCACCACGATAATTAGAAAGTTAATATTATCTCAGATGATGTATTTTTGTTGCCGCTCTAACAACAAATACCAAAAACTCCCTTACAACCAACTTGTTTTATTGCAGTTTTTTATACATAATGGTAAGGAACACTTCGTGCGCGAATTTCACACTCACGCTTGGCTGGTTATTTAATTTATAGTTTTTATGTATAACAAGGTATTTTCAATGAAAATTGTCAAATAGTATCTCTATCAAAGAACAACTATCCCTAATATATAGCATTGCTTACTCTTTCTAAAATGATCAACCTCTCTCTTTCTGCCAGTTTTGTGAAGTAGACTATGTCAAAACAAACAGGCCCTGTGAGATAGCAAGCCCTATCAGAATGAGATAGACGTTTAATATCGCAGAGAGTTTGATAGGAGAGTAATCTCCGGGCAGTACCTTTGGCTTTATAAGCAACTAGCGACCCGCCCCGGCTTCGTACAGGTATACCATACATATTATATACATAAAAACCTTCCTCTTGAATCACTTTATTTATTAAAAAAACCGCATCAAAATTCGTTGCGTAGTTTTAAAGATTTAAACATACATAGGGACAGACAAAAAAAGTGACTTTGTTTTGTAATATGTGATGAAATGATAAGCATAGATTTTATTAATATGAAATGAAAACGAAATTTGTGTTTTCAAACAAAACAAACAATCCTAATATTAATCATTCGTTTGTCAAATGAATGATTAATGTTTGTCGTTGTTTGTGGGAAGATGTGATCGCTAACAGGTAAGCCGCTTCCTACATAAAGAATAATAGTATTTAGTAAAAGAAATAAATGACTAGTCGACTAAAAAAATCAAATACTTTTTTAGTCGGTTAGTAATTAAGAAAAAGCTAATTAAGAAAAAGAAATATCCGAGTATTTTTTGTATGGGAAAACTATTAAATTTTCGTTTTACTATCTTTTCGTATATGATGTGTAGTGGCAACAGAAATACATTATCCGTATAAAATTTCAACGTTCTAAATGTAACGGTTCACGAGATATAGGCTTGCGGTAAACATACAGATTGACAGACGGACCGAAGAGTCTTAGTTTAATAGACTTCCGTTTTCACCCTTTGGTTACGAAACCCAAAAAAATGACTAGTCGACAAAAAGTCAAATATATTTTTTATTTAGTAAAGACTAATTCAGAAAAAAGTAAATGATGCTTCGACTGGGCATCGACTGTGCCTCTACAATTACGTTGGTGCTCGCTACTGTCGTGTTCCAATTTGTAGTGAATGCTAGTTGGGCACGCCACCTGCATCGCTACGCAAAGTTTCTTGCTTTTATAAACACAGTCTGCTTGATTGCAAACTCATAAAAAGTATGTGCTAATTATCTCGTTAAAATACCTAAATTAGTCTCTAGTCTGTGGTTATTTTTGGTAATCATCTGGTTTCATAGTAATATACAATAAGATCATGATATTGTATAAGATATGTATTGAAACGAAATTGAAGCTTAAGAGTGTCTCTCCTCAGAGAAAGCTCTAATTTTGTAGGGATTTTTACTATAAATAGTAAGGTGGACCTTAACACCTCTATCTCTATTTCACTAAGCCGGCTATTTTAACAATATCAACCAGACTTAGAGAGCATAATGTACAACAACCGGCCAAGTGCGAGTCGGACTCATTCGGTATATCAGACATCGAGGCCTATTATCCCTAAAGGTTTGGGCACAGGTGTGCTAGCATATCCACGACTCGTAAGTCTAGTAGATACTAGAACGCCCACGATTAGCCAAGGTACTAGGGCCTTGATCTGATAGGTGGCCTACCGCCACTACGGGAAGGTGAATTCTAATTCCAGGCAATGTAATGCATACTCAGAATAATCTGAAAAACATGTAAGAAAAGTTGCCCGTCCTGGGAATTGAATCCGGGACCATACGCGGCTAATGGTCTTAACAGGCGACCGATACACCACAGAGGCGAAACTTCTGCTTGTAAAATAAAATTCTAAAATAAAAGTAGCCTTAGTGGTTCCTTATTACATCAGCTACCTGCAAGTAAAATTACCGTCAAAATCGTTGTAGCCGTTTCAGAGATTAGCGGGTACAAACAGACAGAAAAACAAAAAAAAAATATAAAAAATACTGTTTTCGTATATCGACGTAAGAGAACATATTTGCTGTAAGTAGCAAAATCCCAACTTTTCAATACAGCCAAAAAAACTATTATAAAACCTGAAAAAAAAAATCATAATTTCAAAACTATCAGTCATAGAAAGATTGTATATATTGTACACAGTTT
>DVZL01000512.1:0-22636 GCA_018236625.1 Lasaia peninsularis
TGCGCCCCCCTTCGGTCGCGGAAGATAGGGTGCACGGCAACGACACACCGATACACCTCTCCTCCCGCGACCACTCCGGCCCCCGCAGCCCAGTCCGCTCCTCGCGGAGCGGCCTCCTTGGACCTGTCTTAGTTCACCGCGGCGGCCCAAGCCACGGCTACTATCCAGAGTTCAGAGGCAGTCAGTGTGCGTATAAACTGATGCCCTCGCCAAAGGTGATGATATTAATTTGTATTTTGTAGGAATATATTCATAGAGTCGGCAGGACGGCGCGCGGCCTGGGCACGAGCGGCCACGCGTTGCTGTTCCTGCGACCAGAAGAACTCGGTTTTCTGAGATATTTGAAACAGTCTAAAGTTACACTTAATGAGTTCGAGTTCTCGTGGAACAAGGTCGCCGACATTCAATTGCAGGTAACATTCGTTTTGTTTGTTCTTATGACTTCGGAAAGCAAATGCATGTTTTTGACATCCTTGTCGTTGGACACTACAATATTTTAAAATCTTAACCTTAGTTCAATTGTAATCAGTCTGCATTTCATTCCGTAAAAAATGACTTCTGTCTAAATGTATTTATATTCTGCCTGTACAGACAGAAAAATCGCAATCCCATCAAAAACATCCTGTGAAAAACCCAAGTCTCGCAGTTCAATTTTTATTACCGTAAAAAGTTGTGAGATCGGTGTAATACCAAGTCGGTTAATTTATTTAGTCCCTACTTAAGGGACCTTCTGTCTTAAGTTGTTACGTAAGGTATCACCATATCAATATTAAAAATCTTTTACGTTTTAAACAAATAGAGCAACATGGCCATCGCATGAATATATTGTTTAGTATGTATCATACAGCACCACGGGCCAGCAACCTGGTTTCTCGCCAAAGTCCTTCCAAATGGATTATCTTTAAAAAGTTATTGGTAATGAAATTTTAATTGCTAACTAAACTATAAGTGAATTAATTACTCTGGATCTCGTCTCCACCACCCGGTTTATTGACAAATTTGAGCTATGTTGTCATCCGATGAACCGTTTGGAGAAGTTACACATTTATTATGGACACGAATTTCAACCACATGGAGCACACTAGACTAAATAATCTAATAGATTTATTTATAAATTGTGTTTTCATGCTATGGCCAAGTCTATCTATTTGTTTAAAATGTAAAAGACATTTAATATTGATATGGTAATAACTTACGTAACAACTTAAGACAGAAGGTCCCTTAAGTACTTAAGGACTACATAAATTAACCGACTTGATATTACATCGATCTCACAACTTTTTACGGTAATAAAAATTGAGCTGCGAGACTTGTTTCTTTTTACATGATGTTTTTGATGAGATTGGTCTTCTTTCTTTCATGTTTATTTTTAATTTCGAGGTATTTAGTCATGCACATATCACGTCATGCAGACCTCTGCCTACCCCTTTGGGGATATTAGGCCTGAAATAATTTTTACTCCCCTCCCGTTATGCCTTATACATCTAGGTACCTGTATGTAACTATTATTCTATTATACGGATACAATCATTCATTAACTGCAAATATAACTTTGTAGTATCGTACATTTATATGAAATTACAAAATTATTTATGCAGTCTATGTATCTAGAAATCTAGACAGAAATTATGAAGTTTTAGACTTTTCTCTTGATGTAGACACTAAACACTAAATATATTCTAAATTTGAAGGTTCTATGTCTGCTAGAAGTGCCTTAGACTTTAGATGATCGGTCAGTCAGTCAGTCAGTCAGTGACAAAATTAAGAAAGTTTGACAAGTTACAATTCTCGAACTACTGGTTCAAATTGAATGAAATTTTAAATATACCGTGTTTATACAATGCCTACTTAGTAATTGAAAATTCAGGCTTGTTGTATTATCCACAACGAAGTTATAGGGGGTCGAAAACGGCCTGAGTTGCTTCGAGGAAAGGATGGTTACGGTCGTGCTGCTCGACTTGGCGGGGGCACTACCGTGCCCCCAGTTAAAGAATTAAAAGTTACTTCTTGTTCTTTAATCTTTAACCTTGTATCTCTTACAGCAGATTTTTTAATTCATATCTTTGTAAGTTAACTCAAAGGCCTTATTTAGACAGGCATATATGAGACTGAATTCTAAAGGCTCCCGTCGGCCGGGTAGCGGTTTCATTATCAGACCACTTTTACATCCTATTGTCAACAGAATACATTTTGTGTTACAACGAATATACTCGTTAAAATTAAACAACAAATACATCTAAATTGATATAGTTTAAATTTGATTGAAGTCATGGTTGCCGGGGAGTTGGTTTCGCTGTTCTCCTGCCTGGTAAGGTTTGGAAATGGTAGTAGTTTATAGTAGAACGGGTTTAATAAGTCGGATGTAAATGTATTTATAAGATAATTAGTGTATTATATATAGTTTTACAATAAATAAATATAAACTATATGTTAAATATACGCAAATATTGCTATTTAATACCACATATAGACATATCAAACATAACATCTCTGATTAGAATCAAATCAGTTTAATCTATATTTGCTCTAGTAATGTCTATTTTTCTCCAGCAAGATATAGTGACGACTCCCATATGGAAGAGCGAGTGGAAATGACGTCTTGTAGTTAACGCAAGCTTGTCAATTTAAATGATGTATGAGGCTGTCAGTACTGACAGGGAAGTTATTGATGACTATATTTTAATCAGCACCTTAAACGATACGCAAAGCTTCAGGATATTTATAAAAAAACCGGCCAAGTGCGAGTGGAACTCGCGCATGGAGCGTTCCGTACCATCTATGAAAACGGCAGAAAGGCATGTTTTTATGGGAGCATCCTGTATATTTTTTTAAATACTTGTTGTTAATGCGGCAACAGAAATATATCATCTGTGAAATTTTCCTCTGTCTAGCTATCGCACTTCATGAGATGCAGCCTGATGACAGAAAAACAGACAAACAGATGAACATTGGATACAGAAACCCTAAAAAAGAATTTGGTCCTTAAGAATTATCAAAATCCACTTATCGCTAATGGAGTAGTAAAAAAAACACAACAAAAATAAAATCTTACGTTTAAGAAATCGATTAAAATGAGTTTCCAAAAAAGTAATAATTTTTATATCTAAAAATGGATTTTCGCAAATTAAAATAGATTTTTATTAGTTATTTCTTCACCCTAGTTAATCTAAAAATATCTATCGTATTTCGCAAATAAAACCCTTTCAATTGATACTCTGAGTGTAGAGGTGTGTATAAATTGATATTTATAGTTTTGCGGCGGTCGTGTATTGGATTAACTTGTAAGTGATAAACCGCCATTTTGTAACCTCCGCCATATTGACTTAACCGGAAGCTACTTTTAGGTGATTGCGAATTGTCATAACAACCGTAATATGTGCTAAATTTCAGCTCAATAGCACTGCGAGTGGGTAATATTTTATGTCATCACAGAGAACAGTATATGTGAAATTAAGATTTTTTTTAAATAAATAAATAAATATTATAAGACAAATTACACAAATTGATCTAACCCCAAAGTAAGCAAATTATATTATGCTTGTGTTATGGTTCTTAGACAACGACACTAATATATAGAAATACTTAAATATATACAAGAATAAATTTAATAAACACCCAGACCCGGAAATACAAACATCACACAATTGCCGGTCCCCGTCGGGAACCGAACCCGAGCCTCGCGGTTAGTCGATGCGGTTATATGTAAACCTGAACTTTGTGTTATCTGAAACCTATTTGAGGTACTAGATAATAGGCACAATTATTGACACGTGTAAGCAATATTATTTCAATAAAACAAAACCTGGCCAAGTACGAGTCAAACTCGGACACGAAGGATTCCGTACCACTATCCGTAAAAACGGCAAAAATCACGATTGTTGTATGGTATCACCATTTATATATTTATTTAATTCTGTTTTTAGTATATGTTGTTATAGTGGCAACAGAAATACATCATCTATATGTACCTACAGCGATACGGTTTTCAAGCTAAAATTTGGGAATATGGGATACTTTTGGTACTTTCGAACATACTCGTATATGGGATCTATTAGTTAAAATACTGATGTGTTTGGTACTCACCACTGGGTGGCGTTTTGATTATGATACTGGAATTTCTACTATTAAACCCATAGGATTTAGATAGGTATTTCTACAGGTTAAATAGCAAATTTACAAAAGTAATTATCTGGAGTCTCTTAAAACCAAACCAAGAATGCGTCTTAAACAAAAGGACTTGTTTGTGATAAGCCAAAACTCACATAGCCAAAAATTGTTTTTAAATACTAATTATTTATATTAATAACCTTCACAAATATAAGTAACTTTTAAGCTTTTTATGTTTTATTTTTTGGATGATTTATTTTAATTCTAAAATATCTAATTTTGTATTATTACTGAGTAGAAAAATATACAAACCTTACACAGATATTTACGTTCAAAAGTTTATATAATTTCACGGCAATCGGGAATTGTTTTCTATTTGAGTTTGCTCCACGAGGATAACATCAGTGGCGTTTTGTTTGAGTTGGGACTCAAAAATTAGTGGACCAGGGGTCACGTTTGGGAACGTGGCTCAAGCTTATATGTAATTAATCTGATAACTTCAAATTTAATTGAAGTCTATAATTGCTAACGTTTCAAGTTTTTTTTGGGTATAATGTTAAACTTTTCTTCGTTATATATATTTCTTTTCTCCGTATTAGTCCGGGCCCTCTATGTTGAATAGACCAACTACCTTCCTACCAGGCAGCTCGTAAGAGGCGAGGATAGGTTAACTGGGGCACTACCAACATGACCCTTAACATTAAAGTGCCGTGCAACAATTTGGCCGGGTAGGGATCCACCGCCTTATCTATTTCTTACATTGTTGTGTTCCTGTCTGAAGAGTAGGGCACCCGGTAGACTAGCAGATCAGGCCTAAGATTCCGGTTACAAAACAGTGATGCACCTACAATATCTATAGTGTCTATAGGCCACGTTTATCTCTTACCATCAGTAGACCTGTGTGCTTTTTCTCTGTCTTATCTCATAAAGAAAAAATTAATACCTACATATATACACTCAAGGATAACCGAAGGACATTAGGTCCCGTAATGAATGTTACAGTATAAACTTCTTAATTATTTGGATAAAAAAATTAGATAAAATAGGGAACTAGCCCATGGGTCTCCTGATGGTGAGAGACCACCGAGGTCTATTAATACAAAGATGTAGTAGGTGCGTCGCTGTTCTGTGGTCGGGGTGTTAGACAGTAAAAGCCTCAAAGCTCCTCTGACATTCGAACTAGAAGACGACAGTGTCATTAGAGAGGCAGGAATAGGTGAGGCGGCGGTTTCCTACCGGGGTGAGTTGCTGTAGAGCACTCTACCGATAGTGGTCATGTTGGTAGTCAGCCTGTTAACCTATTTTCACCTCTTACGAGTTACACGGTAGGGAGGCAGATGGTCTAGTCCACACAAGAAGCCCGGTTTCCGGGTCTGGGTGTTTATTAAATGTATTCTATCTATATATTTAAGTATTTCTATGTATTAGTAACGTCGTATAATATCCATAACACAAGCATTTAATTTGCTTACTTTGGGGTTAGATCAATTTGTGTAATTTGTCAAGGGATATTTATTTATTTATTATTTTTTCAATTTGGTGATGCACTTAATTTATTTTTTAAGTAATTTTTTTGGTAGAAAAAAAAATTTAATACCTTAGCTTGATATGCAACAATATAATATACAATATTAATTAATAAAATAATAATAATAATAAAACAATTACAACAACAATATACAATGCGAATGTGGATGTAGGTTTTCGGGGGAGACCTAGGTTGATATTCCACGACCAAATAGTTCGCGTATTATCTGAGGGTGGTGTCAAGAGCATCCGCAATCGGTGTTTGTGCATAAAGAGAATGATGAATATGGAGGAAGCTAGGCAGCTTTATAGGGATCGTGACATTTAGGACTCGATACGATTTGCCCACTTCGCAAGGGACCTGGCATGAAAATATGTAATGATATGTTAAAAATTGAGAAATTTCCTATGCAAATAATTTTTTGTTTTCATTATCTTATTTATTAGATGATTTACATAAAAAAATATAAAAAAGAATGTTTTTAATGAATTTTAAATAAAAATCAGCCAGCTCAATTTATAAGACGTCACTTGCACAAGTTTTAGGAGTTTTTTTTTATCGAAGTGACTTTATTCATGTATTACTAAAAAAATTTTCTGACACATTCTATTGTATAGTTTACACCCAACAAATAAGTGCAATTAGAACTTAATGCCTATTGGCATTCTCCACCAGTGGGCCAACAGAAAGTGCTTTATGTAGGTGCTACACAAATAGTAATAAAATCAATCCAAATATATTATGCACAATTGTGATATAAATAAACTTTGTGTAAATAATACACTTTTTCAATAAGGAGCGTATTATTTCTAACCCCATAAAAATCTAAGGTAGAGACTACAAAAGTGAGCTTCAGTAATCGGAAGAGCATCAAAGCCGTGGTTACACTCTCGTTTTACGTTTAAAACTCTATTACTATGAAATACAATTACATTTTATCGCTTGCAATTCGCTTTGAACGCGGTATGGAAATGAGAATAGAGCTCTACCAACTGTATGTACTGCGGTTAGGTATTTCTGAACGAGTATCAAACTCCGCAATTCGGATATATGCACCTAAAATGTGTATAACACAAATATGGAGAGAGCATTAATACTCAAGCCAAATAAATGTTGAAATCAAAATCATTTCTAAAGTTTGCATTTTTAATTCAGTGTATTGTAATTCTTGTACCTTTGTGAAACCTTTGTGGTCGAGTGTAATGGCTGACTTAGACGCTTGAGATTCTGGGTTCTTTTCCCGGGTAGCGTACGTTATTCTATGAGTTTTTATCTGAAAAACATAAAGTCGCCTGTGCTTGAATTTGTGCACGATGGCGACGGACTTGCCACCTGTCATATCATGAGACTTATTTGAGAATACACATTTCTTTGACCTGGCGACATTCTTGATCAACTCCAATTATATTTTCTGGAATAGCTCACTCAAAATTTCGTTCAATTTGTGGGTAAGGCATTTAAAATCAATCAATAAAAACATTTTTATGTTGAAAAGAAAGAATGTAAATACAATTTAAAAACAAGTATTGCCATCGAATTTTGTTTCCTCTAAACGGGGACAAATAAAATAACATTAATAAAACTTAAATCTATAAAGAAGTAAAGGTGAAACCGGAAATGCATGACTAGATTAAAATACTCGTCGGTTCCTGAATGAAGCTCGTATCACGAATGTTTGCATCTATTATCCAATATTCAGCGGTTTTTATAAAAACCACGCATTTTTTATGAGTTGGATATTTGATCCGGAAGTATTAAAAGCGAATAACTTGAAATGAAGCTCGTTTATTTTGTTTTTTATAATGGACATTTGTACAATCCAGTTGTGTGGCTTTTTGCTTTGAAATACATATAAATATTTCAGCCGTAGGTGGTAATTCTGCTGAGCGTTACCTAAATATATATTAATTTTTTAGTTTTGTTTTTTAAAGTAATCAAAAGGACCGGCCAAGTGCGAGTCGGAACCGCGCAGTAAAAGTTCCGTGCCATCTATACAAATAAATAAAATCGGAGTGTCTGTATGTAATATTAAAATAACCGCTTTTAACTAAATGCATATGTATGTTTACAAGGTACAAATATCAAAACACAATTTTAGGATTTTTGTTTGTCTATCTGTTTGTACCCATTAATCTTTGAAACAGTTGGACCAATTTTGACGGGACTTTCACTGGCAGATAGCTGATGTAATAAGGAATAGCTTTGGTTACTTTTATTTTAGAATTTAATTTTACAAATGTATAAAAATAAATAAATCTTTGAAAAATTCAACTGTTTAGAAATCACAATCATCTGAAAAAACGACAAAAATCAAGTTTATTGTATGGGAGCAGCCTTTATGTATTTATTTTACTATGTTTTTAGCATTTGTTGTTACAGCGGCAACAAAAATACATCAACTGTGAAAATTTCAATTCTCTAGCTATTACAGTTCACGAGATACAGCCTCGTCACAGACAGACAGACAGACAGACAGATGGACAAACATACAGATAGATAGATAGACAGACAGCGGAGTTTTAATAAGTCTTAAGATTATATAGGAGCGTAGAGACTACGCAGCATTTCATGGTCTACGCCGTAGGCCATGAAATGCCGGTCTAGATTGTGTTAGCATTACTTACATAAATGGCGACAAGTCCAAGGCAAGTTACAAGAATTATCTCTAGGTAGCACATGACACATTTTAATTGTTTATCTTTATATTTTTTATCTATATCTAGCTGTGCCCACGACCTCGTCCGCATTTTAATTAATTTATTTTTTTTATATATTTCTCAAAAAAATCTAAAATACCCTACCCTAAGCTATTTCTTAATACTTCAGCTGTATCAGTGAAACTTCTGTCAAAATCGGTCCAGCCGTCATAGAGATTAGCGGGTATAAACAAAAGGAGACAGACAGACAGATAGACATACACAATATAATGCATTTAGTAAAAAGTAATACACTTAAATTTCATTTATTTGTGTAGATGAAAGACTCCTATTTCATGTATTTTTATCTACGACATCATCGTGTAATCAGTTTCAACACAGCGAACTCATCTTGAAGGGTTGATTTATGACATTCCTGGTGTTCCAGATGTCCACTTCGCCATTTCTCATTTGTTCTCTAAAAAAACACATCAATACAAACTAAACTGGAAACGGTTAAAATGCAAAAAGCATTCACGAATAGGAATGAAAAGAATTTCGGCGTCCCGGATCCAGCGGGCGAATTTAATATTTTTTGCCGCATTTGTTTATCATATCGACCCCTGAAACGTGACGCCGCTCGGTGTGTTTGCTGACCGCTGATGGAGTATTCTAATATATGACATGGTGGTCAACGAGTATGATAGAATTTAACCTACTTCAAAAAAGGAGAAGGTTATATACCCTTGTACATTTATTATCTGTTATGTATATTTAATACAATTTTAGTTGTGAGGAAAGTTAGGTAGTGTATTTATTATCTGTAATTGTCTAATCTTCGAAACCCTTGTGATTGTATGAAAATAGGAATGGATATGGAGAATATGTATGTATGTGTGTACATTTTATTTGCACACATTATGGTTAAAAAACATAAAAAAGACAAACCCTCTGAGTTTCTTTGCCGCAACTTCTTAGGGTGATCGCGATCCAATCCGGTAGCACATTTTTTGATTCTTTAGATGCGTCTAATTCAAGTGAATATTCCTTCTTTTATGTATCACTTTTTATGTATGAACGTTACGCGTATTTACGACGGTTATGAATCGATTTAAAAATATTTTTTGTTTGTTTTTCAATGGCAGTTTCGTGTAAATTTTACAGCAATCGATTCAGTACTTTTTTGAAATATGAACAAAGACAAAAAATGATCATCTATTTAGATGACATTATATATTATCCAAGTTATTTTACCGGCTATATTACTCAGATTGGTACCACAACATTAATATTATCATGTCCATATTATTTGTCTGCTAATATTACATATTGTTTTAAACCAAATCCCTCTAATTCATATTTTAAATGAGGAAAACATGTACTTTTTCACATATAACTTTAAATTGAAAAAATGTCTTTTATGTAGTCGACCGGTTTCGCGTTTTAACTAAGTTACTAACAATATTTTAGTTTGCGGTCGTTATTGTAGAATAATGTGGGTAAACATAAATACAAAAAAATATTTTGACGACTTAATACATAAGTATACCCAATTAGTTATCTTTTTGTACTCACGTTGAGTTTATTTGTTTATTTGACCGCCTCGTTGGTCGAGTGGCTAGCGTACACGCCTAACCGTATCGACTAATCGCGAGGCTCGGGTTAGATTCCCGACGGAGACAGACATCTGTGTGATGAACATAGATATTTGTATTTCCGGGTCTGGGTGTTTATTAAATTTTATCTGGTATTTATTTAAGTATTTCTATGTATTATTATCATTGTCTAAGACCCATAACACAAGATTATAATTTTATTACTTTGGGGTTAGATCAATTTGAGTAAATCTTCGAGTAATATATTTTAATATTAATATATTATATTTGTCAGTTCCTCGCGGGTAAAGCCGCGAACAAAACGTAAGTTTTAAATTATAAGTCTATTGTGAGAGAGGTTTCAGTAATACAGAATTGCCATTATCATTGTATTATATATGCTTTGTTCTCTCTGTATGTCTGTACATAAATCATAAAATTAATTATTTCGTAGGCGCACCACTGAGCTGAGGGAAAATTTATTTCCCAATTCGACTTATTCACTACCCATCTCATAATTTACATGTAAAAGGACGCTTCTTTCAACCTTCTATAAGGTTTGGGTTCGATTCTCAACTGCGAATATGATAATTTTTTTTATATGATGAGGCAACGAACAATTTCATGGGTCTCCTGATAGTAAGAGACAACCTTGGCCTATAGAAACCATGGATATTGTAAGTGCGTCGCTGTCCTGTGGCCGGAATGTTAGGCCTAATGTGTAAGTTTACAGGCTACCTTATACTCCAGAACGGAACACGACAATGTCATTATGGCGGCAGAAATAGGTAAGACGGTGGATCCCTACCCGGGCGAGATGCTGCACAGCATTCTACTACCAGTGGTCTTGTTGGCAATGATCCTGTTAACCTATGCTTGCCTCCTACTATCTGTCTGATAGGAAGGCAGATGAATTTTTACTTCCAATCGCACCCGTTTTAATTTTTTGGTATTAATAACCGCACTTCTAGATACTTCAAATATTCACAGAATATTTAGATATATACTCAATTTTAATATAAGTAATTGAAATAAAATAAACATTTAAAAGGGCTATTAAAGCCATGCAACAAACATGATTAATTTTTGTTTCTATACCTCCTTCATCCGCGAGTCCAACTCGTACTTGGCCGGTTTTTTTTTATTTAACCATAAGACTTCCTAAGAAATTCTTTACCGTAGTAGACCTAAGTATTTTTTGCGGTCCATTTAATTACGGGAATTACGAGTAATATAATTGGCAAATCCTAATGAGTTCTGCAGATGTCTCAATTACGTCATTCAAGAAAAAGTAATTATAACTATACTTTTGCATGCAACTGATTGGGTTGACTACGGCTGGAACGAAATCCAGTAAATCATTTTTAATGTAAAAAAATATTCAGCATTTTTTGTGTCATTTAGACTTATTACAGTTTTTGTTATCTTTCATATGAATGTAATTTATTTTTACTTTATTACTTTATCATAATATGTCCGTATCCTGGTACTAAGCTACCTCTCCATTAATTTTTAGCCAAATCGGTTTAGCCGTTCTTGACTAATAAAGTGTAACTAACAAATCTTCCTTTTTTACATATAAATATTGATAAAATGGTTTAACAGAGCGGAAGGTTATCTCGGAAAAGCGATGTTTATTTTGGAATAAAACAACATTCACCTTTTACAAATCTAAGAGAGAACTTTACCGTCCAACTAAATAATTTTAGGACACAATGTTTTATTTATAAACCGTCGTGTGTGACTTTTTGTTTTTTTCTTCTTCGAACCTCGTAAGCATCAACTTCCAAAAAGGATAATTAATGGTTGATCATAAGTATCGCATGTAAGCATGCGACGACGATCACCAGACCAGTATCATGTTTTTTTATATATTACTAGCTTACCAACCGCGGCTTCGCCCGCGTGATTTATTTTAATAACACAGACAACTTTCAAAGAGCTTTTTTTCGATTTATAATACTTGTTGCGTAAAAACATACCCTCTTTTATCGCAGTCGGTTGAAAAGTAGCCTATGTCCTTCTTCAATAGAAAATTTCATCAAAATCGGTTCAGAGGTTTAGGCGTGAAAGCGTAACAGACAGACAAACAGACAGAGTTACTTTCGCATTTATAATATTAGTACGGATTAAGGCACTGGATACAATATTATCAGTCTATCGAACTCTTTTTATATATTAGTATCGTTGACTAACACTTATAAAATAAATAATCAATACCTGGGCAACCGAGTTCGGCTCGGTAGTTCGTTTTGTCAGTGCTAGGTGGTAGAGTCTTGTTACTAGGTGGTAGAGTTTTGCGACGTCTAGCCCGGATAGGCGCCACCGCTTTACCTATTCCTACCATAATAGCGTCAGTGCTCGCCTTTGTCGTGTTCTGGTTTGGAGGTTATTAAAATAATTCCCATGGGCGAAGCTGCAGATAGAAAGCAAGATGTGCAATAAAATTAACGACCCCTGTAATTAAGTTTGCGTAGACGATATGGGCGATGGACTCGGTTGTCTAGCGGTAAGCACTTCGGACATTCATTTCAATGAGTTTTTCTAATAAATTTTTTTTTATGGGATAAGACAGCGAACAAGCTTAAATCTTCTGATGGTAAGATACAATCGAGGCTAATAGACATATTTTTGCTTCAACTTCAAATCTGAATTTTATATGAAGAAATATACGCTTAATAATTCTAAGTGTTCTAACGGTGGAAGAAAGCAACGTTTTTTTTTATAAAATAAGACTCTTCTGATGGTAAGAGACAACTACGGCCTATAAACACCATAGATGTTGTAGGTGGGTCACTGTCCTGTGGTCGGGATCTTAGGCCTCATGTGAAAGTATACCGGGTACCCAACCCTCCGGACCGCAACACGACAATGTCATTGTGGCGGCAGAATTCATGTTCTCTTTTTTTATGGGATAGGATAGTAAACAGACACACGGGTCTCCTGATGGTAAGAGACAACCGTGGCCTATAGACACTATCCGAACACAAAAGCTCCGTCTTATAGCGACGCATCGATAACACATGAAATCTAAAGAAGGATAAAGTTAATTTTTAAGTAAGAGATTTGTATTGAAAATATTACCTCAGTGACCTAGTGGTTTGAGCTTTGAACTTCCTTTCGATAATTCGGGTTCTAAAACCATGTATCAATGAGTTTTTCTAACTTAAGTACATTTTTTGAGTGCTCTAATGGTGAAGGAAAACATCAGGAAGTATGGGAACGGACTTGTCCATTCACATCATGGGACCTAATATCGTCGGTTAACCTTGGGGGCACATGTACTTTTGCCTACTCTTTCGGGGATTTTTTTTCCGTAAAGTTATTTTTTTAAAGATATACGCTCTGAATAAAAAACGTTAGCAATTATAGGCTTCAATTAACTTTGAAGTTATCATATTGATTATAAATAAGCTTGGGCCACGTTCCCAAACGCGACCCTTGGTTCACTAATTTTTGAGCATCAAGTCAAACAAAACACCACTGATATTATCCTCGTGGAGCAAACTCAAATAGAAAACAATTCCCGATTGCCGTGAAATTAATTGTACGTAAAGTTTTTTCCGTCCCGAAACCCTCGAACTTTGTGTATTATAACAGAGCATTGTTAAACGCCGACAATAAATATAAACTTTTGAACGTAAATATCAGGGTGAGGCTTAAAATTTTTTCTACTAAACAATAATACAACATCAGAAATTTTAGAATATAATTAGAATATTTATAATCAAAAAAAAACACTCCGGCGATACTTACAAAGATACGACTTAAATCTAATCTATTACCTTTAAAAGAGCAATTCTTGTATATATCAGCGATTTCGAAAACGGCTTAAACGATTTTCTTGAAGTGTCAGGGGTTATGAATTGATCTAGCTAGATTTTATTTTCACGTTTCTTTCATTAATAGTGTTTTCATGGAATAAAAACCTATATCATAATACAAATATAAATTTCGCCAACATTTGCAAGATTAGAATAACTCAGTTTGGAAATCGGGCGCCTTAATGCGCAGAAGCTTGGATACAAAACCCAGTCTGATTCATTCTTTTTTTTTCTCTTTTTTTGAGTTCCTTCTTTTTGTGAGAAAACTGTTCCTAAAAGCCTTACAGAAACAAGAAAAACATTGTAAATTATGTCAAATATAATTCCAAAAAAAAAAAAGCGATGTACTAACAAAACACCGAGCAAAGCTCGGTCATCCAGATACTAATTACTCATTCATCATTTACTTACATGTATGTATATTTCATAAAAATAACTCTTAATGCTTTAAGCTATCAAAATATATAGCGAACAAGCACACGGGTCTTCTGATGATAAGAGACAACCGTTGTCTGATAATGTCGTTATAGCGGCAGGAATAGACATGGCAGAGGTCAAATCTCCTCCGAAATGACTTGACTGATTATTATGAAATCTATACGTATAAAAATCAGTTGCTGTTCGTTTCTCTTGCTAATTTTAACTCCAGGAAAGGTTTAAAATGTGAGTAAATATGAAAAAATGCTAGACAATAGTTAAAATAACAATTTAATTTTCTCTTAGGATCTATTCCTACCTGTCGGACATTTGATGATTGTTCTGTCGTTCAGAAATCAATTAAATTTAAACATATTTCAGAAATCAAATTAAAATGAAAAGTGAAGTTTGTTTTTCATACTTTTGCTTATGACTGTACATTTGGATTTCTTACCTCATGGATGCGGACGTACGAAGTTCGCCGGGACAGCTAGTCTGATATATAAATTTCTCATGTCACAATGTTAGTTTGCTTACTCCTCTGAAACGGCTTCTCCATTTTTTATGAAATTTTATATGTATATTCACTACGCCTTACAATCAGATAGTGTCTATTCTTCATACTAATAATTGTTAAGGGGTTGATCATAACATTTTTTTTATTTTTTGAACAAGTTTTTTAATGTGCTATTAAAATATTTAATAAAAATTATCTTAATTTTTTAATTTTTCATCCCACTCAATATCTGGTCAAATAATTATTTCTATAAAAAAGTTGTTCGGGAAAATAAAGTTTTTTCGACGACAACTTTTTATATACTACTAAAATGTAAAAACCGCGATTTTTTGCGTTTCTCTAGTTGATCTGCACGGAATCCTTCATGGGTGTGTCCTTTTTCCTACGCCAAACTTTTTTAATAAAACTGAAGAGTTTTGTTGTTGTTTGTTTATTCTTGCTAATATTTCCAATTATATTGTAAGTTATTCTTATTAATATTTCGCATCGCATAAAAAGCATCAAGCTACGAACTTTAATTTTCATAGTACCCTCACGCCTATTATCCCCGAAGGGGTAAGCAAAGATGTGCTAGTATATCTACGACTCGTAAGTCCAGTAGAACACCCACGATTAGCCAAGATACTAGGGTCCATGGGCTTGTGATAAGTGGCAAGCCTATCGCCACTTCGGGCACATTCCAATCCTGGGCAATGTAATGCTTACTCAGATTAATCTGAAAAACATTTAAGAAAAGTTGCCCGACCTGGAAATGAACCCGGGACTCTACGTGGCTAACGGTCTTAACAGGAGACAGCAGTACCGTTACACCACAAAGCCTAAACACTAAATTTATATTATTTATTTTGTGGTATTATCTAAAAATACACTCAAGCTAATAAATAATCTAAAAAACTACCTAAGAGTAAGTTGGACTTGCACGGAATAATTATGACGGTGTAATAAAACGTGATATAATTAAAATTAACATTTTTTCATAATCATTGAAAATAATGACGCTATCTCTTTGTTTTATATAAACCGGAAAGGATTTTTCAAAGCTTAATTTTATGAACAGTACACGATAATTTACCTACTTTTGTGTTATACTGAATTTTTTAGCAAGAGCCTTTTGAAGGAACGTTAAAGAATATTATCGCTGAAATGGGTAAATATTTAAGATGAATGGGCTCTCCGTGCCAAGACACTTTGCATAAAAGTTCCGATATTTTGTAAACGTTTAAAATATAAGCTTGATTCTTTTGTTATTAAGGCGAGCATAGACGGAAAGCGGAATCCAAATAAATATATTAGCTGTGCCCGCGACTTCGTCCGTTTATTTACTTAAGTTAGAAAAACTCATTGGTATATGGAAGCAGGACTGCCTGAATTCTAAGTCAGTAGTGCTAACAACTAGACTGCAAGGCCACTGTAAGAATGAATGAAAACTTTATTGCACACCAATACAATTACATTTAGGATAAAAAATAATTATTCTTAAAATAGATATAATTATATTAATTGGTATGCAAAGGCGGTCTTATCGCTAACCCTTGCAAAACAAGAACACGGAAATAAAATGTATAAGTTAGGGTATTGGTGCTAAAAGTCTATATACACAATACATATAATATGTGTAACAGAAATAAAATAAATACACACATACTAAAATACATAAACAAATACATTGATAAATACACATACTATCACTACACGAAAACTCATGATGAATCCTGATAATGGGCTTTCAACAGTTTCTTAAAAATCGCAAGTGATTGTGCCTCCCTAATGTGCATAGGAATAGCATAGCATAGCATAGAATTAATCAAATATATAAATATATCAAAGAAGGGAAATAGTAATACCGCGGATTTTCAGCTCTACATAAAACACCCATTAAAGAGGACTCCAGCCAGCCAGCTCTCAGCTTTAAGAGATTAAGCAAATTAAAAAAAACGAAGGCTTCATTCTCTATTGACATAATATAAAACAAATTTGTAGATTTAACTTTTATAAGTATAATGTAGATTCGTCAACTTATTAGTCGCTACCATGAAGCCACACGTACTATCTTGATATTACACACCAAACAACGACCTGTCTACAATATTAAACATCTTCCACATTCTCATAGGGTTCTCTTATAACAAAATGTAAAAACTGACTGATATTTTCATGAATGCAAAGATATTTGGACATTATACTCCTAACAAAGATATGCACTCAACACAAAACATAGGGAGACTATACATTTTTTATGACATAAGACAGCGAACTGGCACACGGGTCTCCTGATGGTAAGGGACAACCGTGGTCTATAGACACCATAGATGTTGTTTTATACATACCCGTGCGAAGCCGGGGCGGGCTGCTAGTTATGCATGTTTTTCCTCGTGTTTATCCGGCTCCTCTGTGTAGAATAGACCAACTACCTTCCTACCAGGCAGCTCGTGAGAGGCGAGTGTAAGTTAACTGAGTCACTGCCAACATGACCATTGGTGGTAGAGTGCTGTGCAGCAACTCGCCCGGGTAAGGATCCACCGGCTTACCTATCCTGCCGCCATAATTACTTTGTCGTGTTTCGGTATGGAGGGTAGGGTAGCCGGTAAACTCGTACATAAGATCTAACAGCCTGACCATAGGGCAGTGGCGCACCTACAATCACGGTTACAGACCCGTGTGCTTGTTCGCTGTTTTATCCTATAAAAAAATATATAGAAATAAACCCTCTTGAATTACTCTTTCTATTTAAAAAAAAACAAAATCAAAATCCACTGGGTAGTTTTAAAGATCTAAGCATACATACATACATAGCGGAAAGCGACTTTGTTTTAAGCTATTACATTACATTTATAAGGGCTTCTGCTTTTAGTTTATCCTCCCCTTAGTAAAGAAAGAGTCGAGCTTGATATTTGAAAACAGAAAGAGAAGTTAGCCAGAGAGTGAGATAGTAATACTACGAATAATTTAAAGACGTATTTTGTGTAATGAACTCCAGATACTATCTTTAGCTTTATGGGTAGGTATTGCGGAATAAAATTATTTTAGATTTTAATCGTATCTGTGGTGTACGACTGTCGCCTATTCAGACCGTTAGCCGCGTAGGGTCCGGGTTCAATTCCCAGGTCGGGCAACTTTTCTTAAATATTTTTCAGATTATCCTGAGTAAACATTACGTTGCCCGGGATTGGAATGTGCCTGACATGGAGATAAGCTAATACTGTGTAAAAATAATTAAAATTGTAAACAATAGAAATAAGTAGTTTAGACAAACAATTATATTACTATATTTTGTATAATAGGGTAAAAATCATGAATACCCGAATAAGCATATAATTAAATTAGTTATAATTCTAAAAATAAACTTAAAAAAATTAAGTAAATAAAATAATAATAATAAATAACGAAAAAAAAGAAATAAAAAAAGTACTCTCCTTAACAACTATATTATTGAACTAGATATAAGACCAAATTAGGTCACTATAAATTATTAAGATAGAATATTAAGAAGAACAAAAAATTACAAGGTCCCCGACATGGGATTCAAATAAATGAATTTAAAAAAATGGCGATTGGCTTGACACCTATCACATCATGGGCCCTAGTACCTTAGGAGGGTGTTCTTGCTGGAACACCCATACTTATTTACTGGACTTACGAGTCATAGACTAGCACACCTCTGCCTACCCCTTCTATATTTAATAGACGTGAAGGTACTTTTATTTGAGATTTTAATCAGCCAATCCCATAAAATCTTTATAGTGACAAAAAAGTACTCCTCTAAGGCAACTTTTCATTTCGTATAAGACACCTGATTTTACGAACACAGGTGTGAAATATAAAGCCTCTTGCCTCATATGAGGTCACTGTCAAGGCTTTCGGCAGCACGTCTTTTTATTTTATTCGGAAAGTCAAAGTGCCCTTCATAAAACAAGGTTTACGGTAAAAGGTTCTATCCATTTTAGCCATTTTATGCATTCTGAAAACGTTATTACACCTAAGCGTATTGTAAATATTATGGCGTGACGGACTTTAACTGCTTAATAAAATAAACAATTTTATTTCATCCGTTTTTAGAACGAGATGTATCGTTTCCTGCGAGTCCGTCTGTGGAATAATAATACAATGCAATACAAAATAATATGATATATATGAATGAATGGCCGTCTCGGCGAACTTCGTATCGCTCGTACGTAGAATGAAAAAAAACATATTCTTTTTTAAAAATAATTTTATTTCTGAACGGCGATGGCTTGAACACCAAATGTTTGACAGGTAGGAATAGTTTCTAATTTCTAATATTCCTAGCATTTTTTTCTTCATATTTACTCACCTTTTAAACCTACCCAGGACTTTCACAACTAATTAAAAACCAAAAAGCCATATAGGTGCAACCGTTCTTGAGTTCTAGCGAGACGAACGAACAGCAATCGATTTTTATGTATATAGATAATTGTCACTTGTTTAAACTTATTTATCACGAAGCAAATAAATATCATTTATGATCTTGGTTGATATAAATGAATCCATATGTTTATAATTGTTTTATTAATACTTTTATTTGTATGAAAAGTACCTGGGCGATCGCGCTTCAGTCGGTAGTTCTTTTTTTGTCGAAATTTCCATCTAACGGTAAATAAATAAATAAATATTACTAGACAAATTACACAAATTGATCTAGCCCCAAAGTAAGCTAACTAAATGCTTGTGTTACGGGTGTTAGACAACGATATTAAGACAGAGTTACTCAAATATACACAAAAATAAATTGAAATATCCAGACCCGGAAATACAGACATCTAGGTTCATCATAAAAATGTCTGCTCACGTCGGGAAGCGACCCCGAGTACTGCGGTTAGTCGATGGGGCTAGACGTGTACGCTAGCCCCTCCTCTAACGAGGCGGTCATAAACTCGGTAAATCTTAGTAGATACCGGAAGTCGGTACTATTTGACACCAAGTGCTACCGACAATCTAACTAGAACAATGTTTTACCCGTGTAGGTCCGGGTCCTCTGTGTAGAATAGACCATCTGCCTATCTACCAGGCAGCTCGTAAGAGGCAAGCATAGGTTAACTGGGTCACCAGAAACATGATTACTGGTGGTAGAGTGCTGTGCAGCAACCCGCCTGGGTTAATCCACAGCCTTACCTATTCTTGCCGCCATAATGACATTGTCGTGTTCCGGCCTGGAGGTTAGGTTAGGTTAGGTTAGCAAAATAGTTGTCAAAAATTATGTTACTGAATACATCTTTATACATATACGTGTTGATCTGGGTCCACTGTGTAGGATAGATCACCTGCCTTTCTACCAGGCCACTCATAAGAGGCGAGCATTGGTTATCAATGTCATTGTGAACTAGGTCACTGGTGGTAGAGTGCTGCAACATGCCCGGGTAGGAATCTACCGTCTTACCTATTCCTACCGCCATAATGACAATGTCGTTTTTCGGTCCGGGGCCCGGGGGTAGGGTAGTCGGTTGAGTAGCACATGTGGTCTAACAGCCCGACCATAGGGCAGCGGCGCACCTACAACATCTATGGTGTCTATAGGCCGTGGTTGTGTTTTAGCATCAGGAGACCCGTGTGCCTGTTTGCGGTTTTACCCCATAATAAATAGGTATAAATAAATAGGTGTACAAATATCTAGACAAAAATTGCTTGTTTAAAATTATTAGATTTATTTGTGTGGCATCTATTTACTACTTATTCTGTTGGCTCAAATGTTAACTGATAGAAAGTGTCAGTAGGTATGAAGATCGCCTTTTGCGCAAACTTTTTTATTGTAAAATGAAATAACATAAATAAATATGTTATTTTTAAATAAATAGGATTAAATAGGTTTCTACGATTAGTTCAAAAAGTCTTTAACTTTGGATGACAATGTTAGTCGTAAATTGTAACAACGGAAAGCATTGAGTCTGAATGAAAGATGGAGAAGGATAAACGGAAGTGGAGAGGAAAGGGACCGGAAGAAGATAAAGGTTTGCGAAACCCTCATAAGATAAACCCTTGTACGCATGATTAAAGCGAGTCAGTGTTACCAGGACAATATCTTTGTATTTTCACTTTAAAAAACAACGAACGTCGTTTTTGAACCAGTGATTTTCCGCTTAATATGGAAAAAGTGTTTTTTTTTAAGTAATTTAATACAAAAATAATTAATTTACAACTTTAAAAAATGGAGTTTTGACAGGATAATAAAAGGAGTTTTGGTTAATACTTTTGACTAATTTTTAAAAGTTCTATTGGTTACTTTCTGTGTCCGCGACAACATGCGCGTTTTTATTTAATTAATTTGTTTTATACAATTCTGGAATAAAATTCTTAATAACAATTAGCCTGAGCCGTTCCTTGTTAAATTATACAGCCAGTTAAAGTCCCGTCAAAATTGGTCCAGCTGCTTCAGATATTAGTGAGTACAAACAGACAGACAAAAAAACGAAAAAAAAAATATTTTGGTATAGTAAACAACATAACTTAAAAAATATATATTTTGGTATATATTATACTTTGTAAATACTCATATGCACTTAGCAAAAAGCGATCATCTTAATGTTACACAAAGACGCTCTAAATTTATTTATCTGTATTTATATACCTTGTTCTACTTTGTACGAACAAATTAAAAACCACAGATATCTCAAAGTTCGTCCAGTTATAAACTCTAAAAAACTTTGTTTTATATATAGTACTGAAATTCACGTAAACACGTACTTGTCATTTTGTATAATTTTGTTCAGTTAAAGTGCACGAGTGAAGTATACATGAAGACATTCGTGCGTCTCCAACTTTCACTTGTGTGAACTTAGCTAAGCTATTTAAATGCTTATTATAATATATTTATATTTAGAGAACTTTTTCACAATATTTTGACTTTACAATAAGGCCGCCTTTGTGTAACATTTAGTCTCTAAGTTAATTATTTTAATAACACAGAGAACTTTGAAAGGGTAGAGTATTTTTGTACTAAATTTCATCAAAATCGGTTCTGTGGTTTAGGAATAAAAGCGTAACAGACAGAGTTACTTTTGCATTTATAATATTAGTAGGGATAGGGATTAGCCGGAATTTGTCTATTTTGTATGTTTTTTTGGGGCATAGTAAAATATTCTATTGAATATTTGAAAATAGAACCTATTCTATGATAAAATATTTACTGTGTCCGCGATTTTTTTCGCGTTTTTATTTAATGATTTGACAGACAGCTGTTGTATTTAGTAATCCAGAGAAAGTGCTGTCAAAATCGGTCCTGCCGTTTTAGAGATTAGCTGGTACAAATAGAAAAACAGACAAAAATTCTAAAAAATATTATTTTAGACTATGTATCTTGTAAACATACCTATGCATTTAGTTAGCTATTTTAATATTACATACAGACACCCAATTTTTATTTATTTGTATAGATTACGATTAACAAATACACGATCCCAGATTAACAATCTAGCTAATGAGCCACAATAATTTCGCTTTGTTAGACAAATGGTTTGACAAAGTCATTAAATTTCGGCAATAATTCATCTGCAACATGTTCATTATTCAGCTCTAATTGTATGTAATATTTTATAATTGATTTCAATCGTCGAAACGCCTTTGTATGTTAATTACAATTATTTTATAATTTCAATTTGAATGTAGACATTTACTATTAGAATAAAAAACAATATAATTGTATAAAATTGTGAAGTAAAGTTTGCGAACCGCATTCATAATAAGTGTGATCGTAGAAAGAGTGAAAGAAAGTTTCATCCTCACATCTCCGCGTCGCGGGTAAAAATGAGGAAGGGTGGGATGGTTGGGACATGTGAGTGAATGTGGATAGATGAATGTGCCAGGGGAGACCTAGTTTGATACCATCATCTCAGTCCATAGGACGTCCACTGCTGAACATAGTCATAGGTCTGGTGCATCCAGCGGGTTCCAACGATCTGAGTTATATAATCGCTCTATCATTCTGGTTTGTGGACGCCCTACGCTGCGTTTGCCGGTCCGTGGTCCACTCTAGAACCTTCTTGCCCCATCGACCATCGGTT
>DVZL01000513.1:0-22588 GCA_018236625.1 Lasaia peninsularis
GCCTCTTACGAGCTGCCTGGGTGGAAGGCAGTTGGCCTATTCTACATCGGAACCCGGACCAAAACGGGGGTTTTAAAAATCCGCATCCGCATTCACATCCGCGGATGTGAAAAAATCGGCATCCGCAACAACCCTGGTCCATATTTTTATTTATTTTATACATTTCTAAAGTAAATATAGCCCAAATTACTCTTTATTGTGTCAGCTATCTGCAACTGAAATTCCAGTCAAAATCAGTCCAACCGTTGCAGAAATTAGCCGCAACAGCCAAAAATTGTAAAAAAATATGTATGTACAAATGCATTTAGTTAAAGTGTTTATTCTAATATTACAAACAGACACTTCAATTTTATTTATTTGTATAACTAGATAAGGATATTTGAGTATGTGTGTATTTATTTTATTTGTTTTACAATTATTATATGTATTGTATATAGACTTTTAGCACTAATGCCCTAATTTAAACTATTTATTTTTGTATCCTTGTTTTGCAAGGGTTGTCTGGCAGAGATCGCTGCTTAGCGATAAAACCTTCTTTGCATACCAATTAATATAAGCTTATCTATTATAAGAATTATTATTAGTTCTTCTAAATGTATATATATTGTATATGTATTGGTGTGCGATAAAGTTTTCATTCATACATTTATTTATTTATTAAAAACAATTACAATATTATTACAGTCTTTCTAAAGTAATACATGGTCTATTCTAACACGTGGATGTGTGTGCCAACCTCATCAAAAAACATTAGCAATCTATTATTTTACAGTATCGTTAATGTACTCGTAGTAATGAACTCAATCGTTTTTCAGTACAAACTTATCAACGTCGCCCGAGCCTCGTCTATTTCAGCTCTCGACAACAGATTCTATTTATAGCCAGTAAGAAACTATATTAAATTCTATTTCCGTACAATTGGTTCATTGTTTACAATCAGTTAAATATACGTGTAATATTATAAGATTAATCATCTTGTATTTTAATAGGATTGGTACAGGCAAACAAGCAGACGAATTTTCTGATGGTGACAAAAATATGCGTCATCAATATACAACAAAGATGTTTTTAAACAAACACATAATTTCTCAAAATCTTGAAAAAATTAAAAGAAATATTTATTCAAATTCCTTCATTCACACCTACCTAAAGTACGAGTATATTTTGAAAGTGAGAATGAAACACCCCTTGGTATGGTGTTTGATAAGGTGACATTGGGGAGATTACAATCTAAAAATAAAATTGTAAGCGTTATTCAAGAGCACAAAAACTTGTATTTGGAAATTAACTTTAAACTAAGGCTACCTTCATACTTGAATAAAGTTTATTGACATATTGCATAAAATAATTTGTTCTATCCTGCCTACGTACTTACGTATATATGTAATATACGAAAAAAATTGGAAATCTTAATAGCAATATTTAAAAAACCTATTGGTTCTTTTTGGCGAAGTAAACCTTGTGTAGGTTGGTGCTTTTTTAATTTACTATCACGCCATAAATTTACGTGAGTTTTAGAATTATAGTGAAAAAAATATATACCTATTTTAAATTCTGAGAAGACACGATGTGAAAATGTTTAGTTAATAAAAAAATATTTTAAAAAACTCTTATTTATAAAATTTACATTTTCAATTATTATTTTTCAATCTTTATTGTTCGCAAGCTTATCCCATATCAACTTTTGATTTACTAGTGATTATTTATTTTAAGTGTACGGTTATTTATTTATCTAAAGAACGGCTGAACAAATTTGTACAATGGCTGAAAAAAGAGCGGGCGGTACAAAAATACATCATCTGTGAAAATTTCAACAATTCCGCCATCATGGTTTACGAGATACAGTCTGATGATAGACAGCATTCTCAGAAATAGTATTCCGTTTTTACCCTTTGGATAAAAACCCTTAAGAGAAAGTTTTTTCGTGTGCTGTCAACTAATATGAGATAGTCTGTAAATAGCCTTAAAGTCAAGGTTATAAGAAGTTATGTCTTAGAGAATTACTTGTTTATGTAAAGTAGGTAAATTCAAACGTTAACAAAAACTACTAACCTTAATGTTTTTATACTTGGAAAATATTACACACCTTATTATTTGTACTGTGATTTGAGGAGTATATTTTAGAAAATTAGCCTTTGTCGGTGTCTACACGCGTGTATCAAAATTATTTAGGTCTTAAAATATTGAGAATGTGTCGAATGTGTGCTCTGACCGGCTATGAAGAAGTACATCCTAATGCGCCCACGATTAACTTACGATATTAGATCCTCAAAATAATTAATAGAATCAGACGTTACTTTGCGGAAATCTATATTTAAACAAAAATATAATTATTATTCTGCAAACTCTCTTCGATTACAAGCTCTATAACCGTGGAGTGCAGTCTAGTTTTCTGAAGATGCCTCGGTAGCGAGGCGAAACGTACTTGAGAGTAAATTGTGTGTCTTGCTTGATTGAGTCGCACAATATTACTACTGTGTTTTTTTGACGGGAGTTAGCAAAATAACGATGATATTAACGTTAAAATATTAGATCCCATGATGTGACAGGCGATAAGTCTTTCAGATAAACTGACAAAAACTCATAGCCCAGCTAGGGAATCGAATCCGGGACCTAGTGTATTAAACTCGAACATCAACTACGCTCGACCATAGAGGTGATAAAAGTAAGTACTTTATGCACAAATAAAAACAAATTTTAAATTAAACTTCTGGTAGAAATATTTTTCAGTACCTAGCTAAAATGCTATCAATACCTAGAACGTAAAATTTTTTACTTCGTGAATCTTCCATACAAAGTATAAAACAAAACTAGAGTTCTCGCCGACTATCCCTGTGCATGCATATGTTGATGTATTTGCGAAGCAATTTTGTAACAGGGACTCTACTAAAAATCGCATTAGTTTAAATTATTATCTTATTCATAAACGAAACTTGTGGAACTACTCGATGTGAGTGAAGTGTCAAAAAGGATCATGTAATTAATGGTGATGGTCCAATGCAATGAGCGAATCATCAATAAAAGACTCGGGCTTCAAACATCTGGTTTGCTAAAACACTCGTAAAAACATCAAATTTAACTTCGTGTTTGTATCTCATAATAACATCACAATGAAGACTGCCATAAATCTAATACATCAGTGAACAAAGGCTTCAAGATTTTACGACCTCTTAAAATCCGTCCCCAAAGTTAGTTACAATTAAGAACGGCGCTATCAAGGCATATCAACAAAGTAGCGAAAACTTATTACCAGATGCGAAATTTTCCCCTGATTCGAGGAAAATCTCCCGTTCGTATGTTTATACTTCTGTCATGTTTATTTAAACTTTTTGAATAACCATGGAGAGCTGCTTTCAACATATTTTAACAAGACGACAAATTCTATGAATACTTACCGTGAACCATAGCAAAAAACAAGCAGAAGGATCTTTGAAACATTAAAAGAAATATGATGCCGATCTAAGTCTTAAATATTAGATTTGATAGATACAGCGTGACCAGTACCGGCGTAATATAAAGGCAGGAAAAGTTAGGGTGGTTATATATAGAATCGTGCAGAGTGCTGGAAAATTCTACCACTTAAACATGGTCATCGTTTTATAGGGAACCCACCAACCAACCAACCAACGCTCGCTTTTAATGAGCTCCTTGGTAAGAAATCAATTAGTAAAACCATGCACTATTCCTATCACTACACTTCGCTTATCAAATGAGATCCAAATTTGTCAAAAGCTCCAGACCCGACTTAACTCCAGTAGTAGCTAATGTCGAAAAGTTAACGGTAGATTACTGATAGAAGAGACTATGCTTATCACGATGTAAAAGTCTATATTTTGCCACTACGTCATAATAAAACGTCAGTTAATGTCCCTCATCCCGTGCCATCAGGGGACTCCAAACATCTGTGTCGTCACTTCACACGTATCAACCACTTCCGGAACGCTTACAACTTCCTGTTTTGTTAATCCATCACTTTGTTGATTAGTTACGTCATTTCCTTGTTATATTGAGAATATTTATATATAAGATTTAAGTAGGACACATATTTAGTCCAAGGAGTTCCCTTAATATGGCGATCGAATGTGTAAAGGGCTTTTTAACCATATGTTGATAGTCAACAACTTGTGAAAAGCTATTATATTAGACGAACTAGTTAGTAGGTAATAAATGTTACACCATTTTGGAATTGCAAGAAAATTACCTATCTTTTTAAGTTACTCACCGGATAATAGTACTTTTTTTTTCAGTACACTTGGAGAAAGTTGAGTGAAATTGTAATAACAAAGTCCTTGACTGGACAAAAACTTAATTTTCTTTAAAATCATGGTCAGATATGTATTGTTTTTTTAAATTCAATTTGACAAAGGGTTATTGAGGATTACATAACATATTTTTTATACAGCTATATTTGTAGGTACAGTTAGCAAAATAGTCCCACAAGGTGTAAAATTTTTAGCTTTTTAAAAAATGCCATTTTTTTTTTTTTCTGATTACCCTTGTAACCACCCCTATCACCCCCCTTCCCAGCTACGTAACCTTTTGGGATACCTTGTACATTTGTTTCATGGGGATTCGCACCTAAACTCTTGACCCGATGGTGACGAAATTTGCCGGGCGATTACGCTATACCCAGGCGACGATATGCTATTTTTCCTAGACCTTCAGTTTCTTTAGGGTAGCGAAAATAATAAACCGACTAAGTACCATTCGGACGCGCACACAAAGGGTTCCGTGCTATTTAATAAAAACGACAAAAAATTACTTTCTTGTATGGGATCAAACTTTATATATATTTATTTTATTCTGTTTTTAGTATTTGTCGGAGAAATACATCATCTGTTAAAATTTAAACTTGCTAGCTATCTGGTTAATGAAATACTGCCTGATGATAGACAGGCAGACAGCGAAGTCTTAGTATAGAACTTACTTTTAGAACTCTAAAATTAAGCTTTGCACCTGTTTTCTGGAATTCATGGGCGTAACTTTCCACTTCTTATCGTCGCTATAAAGTTTTTATTGTCACAATAATTTCTGAGTAAGATCGATTGGTTGTAATTTGTTTCGTAATGAGTGGAACGTGCTAATTCAACGTTAACTAGATATTGTTCAACGCTGAATATTCGTGTTATCGCTGGTATTGGAGGACAACATTTAATAATAATTAATATATAAAATATTCACATGATCAATGTTTTTTTTTAGTAGTTTGACACAAGATGACATCACTAAAAACTCTCCGAATTCACTATGGATTTAAGCAGTGTTGACAGCGGCAACGACGTCAGCCTGGGACAACTTTCAGTTAAAATAGCATACATACCAGGCACAGTATTTTATTATACTATGGAACTAATCGGGTCGTATATTTCCTTAGTTTGTGTACAACTTTCGGTGCCAAATCTTTGACTGTGAACGAAAAACAAACGAAGACAAATAAGTACTTTATTATAAACAAAAATCAGACTGAACCAAACCTTCAAGTGAAAAAAAAGTTTAAGTTAAACGTCGTAAATCCTAATCGGTGCGTTTAATTAAGAAAAAAATGATTCTGCCGAAATACACTTCGCATCACATTGTTTATAAACTTTTTTACAATGTGGCGTCTGTTGGCCGCCATTTTTGATTTTGATTACTGTCTTCAAGTGACACAGATTAAAACGAATCTTTGACGTATGATACATAACGACCCACGCATTTAATATATAGAGCACAAAAGAACAAACATACTTCTAGTAATACGGATAATCGAATACCGAAAATATCCGGACGCACGTCACTCGAGTCCTATTAACACTAAATCAGTCGTCACATTACGGTCTAATCACTTTTCCTTAGTTAATTCAGCGAATGTGATAAAACTGTCAGCAAACTGCGTCTGACCTGGGAGCAGTAACGTTGCTGTTTTTAGTGTTTCGTACGCAAAGGATAAAAATGGGACCATGTCACTAAGACTGTAAGTCTGTGTCTGTATTTCATAAGACGTATTAGCTAGCTTTCGTGAGAATACTTTCTACGCCGATATTTCACATCTTATTTATCGTAACTTTAATAAACAAATAATTAAAAATTCTACCGTACGATGTGAAGAGAGAGACAAAGAATACAGGTTCAAATCTTGACCGAAAGTAAATTTTACCATAAAATTGATATTTTAGGTCGAAAAACTGAGAATTAACATTTGTTACAGAGGATCCTAAAAGGCTATTGGCATCAAGCCATAAGATTATGACTGTCAATCTTCGAAACGGTTAGCAATTTCTCCGAACACCCTGACAATCCCAACCGTCTGCGGCCTTTTGATTCCAGCCATTCGGTAATTTAACAACCAGACCTCAATGAAATAGCAGTCAAATAACTATCGAACATCATTACATTTAATCAAACGGTTGATAATAAATGAAACAAATTTGTTTAACTCGATTGAATTATTTAACAGTGCATTTTATTTTTCTGAGTGCATTATAACTTTATATAAATAATAATGATTAAGGAATTATTCATAAATAAATTAGGTATCAGTTTGATTCTTTTATAAGATTATAGACTTTTCACTTTTTTCTTTCAAAAATAATATTGGACACAATAGGAAACATTTAAAACATAATATGATTAAAACAATGTTTTTTTGGGATTAAATCCATCTTTATCATTTTTCCAGCGAAACTTATATTTATTATTATTTATAACTATGCCTATTGTCAGCGGTAAAGGTTTAACTTTAACAGATAGATATTATTAGTATTGATTTGGAGTAAAATATCGAGGATAAGTGAAGCCACGTGCATTGGTAATGGTTTTAACAAACTGCAGGAAAAGATCTTTTGAGGCAGTTAGTAAAAGATAAGACAGCTTTATTAGGTCAGTAACATCGTGACTTACTGGTTAGTAAAGAAAACGATTGTTTTTTATTTAGGTTACAATGTTTCTTAGACAGAAGGTAATCGAATAAGTGTTCCGCCGTATCTAGGTTAAGTTTAACAAGACCCTGACATATGATGGTATAAAAATGTCTTTAATACTACGTTTATCAATATTTCAGTAGGTAATTCACAAAACTTCTTAGGCTATACCTAAGCCTATAAAGCTTAAGAATTCCTATAGTTATATTTCAATTACTACAGTAATATCTTATTTTCTATATTAGCACATATCATTTTTCACGTCATCTTGCGAGCGTTTCTCAAATCGGCCTGTTTTAATCATGCATACTTTTTTTGTTATTGGCTAAATTGTTGCTAACCGAGTGATTTTTACAACTTCACGAAACTCTGTGGGCGAGCAGAGTGCTCAGCCCGAGAAATCATTATTTAACTGATTGGGATTATCTGCAACTCCAACACCAGGGGCTGTCTCCCGGTACTGCGTTCTGATTATTGGGAGAAATTGAGCGTTCTGTGACTCGCCGTCCGGCGGAAAAGTGTCCTTCGCCGGAGAGACCGTCAGCGACGGTGTGTAATGTGGTGTGTGGATTTATACCTAGAACACTAATTCATTATATTTACAGCGTTCGCTATTTATATTTCAATTTAATACAAAAAAAACTATACTTACCTATTCTATGTACACTACGGTCGATGTTTTATATACCTAGTCTTGCTATAAACATTGTAACAAAGAAAAAAAAATGTTTTTTTAAATTAAAAATAACATTTATTACTTTTTTAGTGAGTTAGTTTATTTAATACATTAATATAAAACAATTAAAAATATAAAAAGATTATTCGAAGTGATCTCCATTGGCTGCTTTAAACGTTGAGGCCAGCTGTTAACAATAGAAGCATGCACTCTTTTCATGGGGAAATTCTTCACTGTCAATCGTGTGGATTATTTTTGGGGACTCCCAAATTATCATAGCGTCTAGAGCAAGCTGTACTTTATAAAATTGGCCATAAATCATAATACAGCGATTAAGATCGACGGCCAGTCTTAAGCACTGATGAAGTCAGAAACGTTCGCTTCCAACCAAGACTGCGTGGACCGAGCTTTATGACCCGGGGCCGAGTCTTACTGGAAGGACCATACTTGTTTATTGGACATAGTATTGTTAAGGGGCTTAACTACCGTCTCAAGAATGGTATATTGATACACTTGTGGCGATGTTTTGATACCTTTTTCACAAAATTTTTGTTAAGAACACTACGTGGACGGCCAGTTTTAAAAATTGCATTTGGTATGGAGCCTACTTTGTGTAATGCAATCACAGCGATTCGGTTCTCTATATTACCCCACTCCATTTTAATATAACAATATATTGCACAATGTATTGGCGCCAAAATGAGAAAACACAATAAACAATCGTATAAAAACGACAGATTCCAAATTTAAATGTAATATTTTTTTTATTTTTATTTGTAGCAGTATTTATGGCCAGATTAAGTAATTATATTACTTAAGCATAATATACTAATTCATTTTCTGAATAGTAAAAGTACGGTTTGTTTACAATGAACTAATCTGCGGCACATTAATATGCATACAATATACATAATTACATAAACACCGCCGCCGTAATTTCAGCTGCGACGTATCCGTGCGGAATTCATATCAAAGTCCCCACAAATTGCACGATTATGTCACTACAAACGAACTTCTAAGTAGGTGATACATTACGTGAACCTTATGCTGGATCCACAGCGTTGGATCCAACTGCACAAAAACTTTTAGATTTAAACCTTGAAAGATATCGAAGAGGCAGACGTCTTTCTTCATTGTAAGAGTCTACTGTCGTCATACTACGCCAACATAAATGTTACTGGTACGTCGTTATCTATATAGGCATCCTACCTATTAGGCCACCCAAGACTACTAACAGTTAACTATTACATAATTTAAACGCAATAAGCTAACAATAAAATATTTCACAAACACCACCCGTCAGCTCTTCATCAAGTTAAATAGGACTAACCAGAAAGCACCTGCTTTCAAATATCTAATTATCACACACACACACAATCGAATTAAAGCTTCCCACAATCATATATGTAGTTGCAATACTTTCGAACGTTTGTCCCAAAACACGCAAACTTCTTATAAAATCGTCAAATAATATATCCATATGCTTAAATACATTATTATTATTTTGGTCGAGGTTCATCGTGTATACTAGTTACTTATTAAAAGTTGGAACAAATTACATATTATATGTAGGCGCCTACAATATATGCACACATACATACGTATATAACCTTTTTATTATGCAACCTACAGGCGGCTGCGTCCGCCGACTAACAGTCGCAATAAAATCTGATTGACGAGTGCACGTTCATTAATTTATCTCCATTAAATATTTAATCCCACTTTACTTTAATCCTTCTGATATAAATAATACATACACATATAAATATCTACAGTGGTGACCCAAGAACACGTCAAGTATTTCTATAAAGTGGTGAATTCTATATTATATTTAAAAGTTAATGTGAGAGCGACACGTGCATAATGACCATGCCAATAGGAAACACATCTGGATACTCGGCAAGGATAATAAATCCGGGATGCGTACGAAGGAAAAATCAGCGCTAGCAAGTATAACAGTGTCATACAGGATTCCAGACTGCTGGGCAGATCAACCGCGACTGTGGTTTGTCCAATTCGAAGCCGTACTGGGCAATCAAAAATTAAGTGACGCCGCAAAGCAGAACCTCGTGGTCACGAAGCTAAACAAAGGAGCTATACAGCAAGTTAGTGACTTATTATTAGCTTCGCCTAAATTACGAAAATATCAGACCCTGAAAGAACGTTTATTGCAAGTATTTGAAGAATCAGAAACCAGGCAATTCCAAAAATTATTGGGGGAAATGGAACTTGGCAGTCAGAAACCTTCACAACTTTTACGACGGATGAAAGATTTGGCGCGTGGCAAGATACCTGATCAAACCTTACAAATAATGTGGAACAGTGATATTCCGGCAGCGGTTCAAGCAGTCTTAGCTGTTACTGATGTCAAACAGCTAGAAAACTTGGCTATTATAGCAGACAAAGTCATGGAGGCGACTACTTCCTCAGAAATATCGGCAGTGGCATCCGGTAGCACACCCAAGGACACCAGCCCTACACGGAATTTGGTTGCGGCTGTGGAAAGATTAAGCGTTGAAGTAGCGGAGTTGCGAAGCGCGCGTCAACCACAGCGCTATAAGGGTGCATCGCATAGATTACGGTAAACAAGGTCACGATCTCGTGATCAAAGTTCAACGCGTAAAAATCGCGAGTGGCTATGTTTTTATCATCAAGTAATTTGATCAGGATCGGTTCAATGGTTTCGGAAGGGATAGATCGTGACACATATTTATATTAGTGTTGCCAACCGTTCTCTTTAAATCGTATCCATACGACCTTTTTGGCGTTGGCACGATGTACGATCATAATTATTCCTAATCTTACGCAAAATATACAATCTTTTCAAATATTAAAATAAAATGAGAAAAAAATATCCGAATAATTTTATTTGTCGACTAGCTGCCCGGCCCGGCTTCGCACGGTTAGTTCATAGTTAGAATAATAAGAGCAGCGCTACCAGGTCCAATTGTATTTTTAAATTATACGAGAACCATCGAAATATCCGTATAAAATTTCAACCCAATCGGTTTAGCCATTTAGAAGCTATGTGGAATAGATAAGTACGGAAAGATAATTCATACTACCCGTTCTCCCATTACCCGTTTTTCCGTAGGAAGGAAGCTTTTCCCCGCGGTAAAAAATAGCCTATGTTCATCAGGGATAATGTCGGCTTTTAATGGTAAAACACTTTTTCAAATCGGTCCACTAGTTTAGGAGCCTATTCAACACAAACCACCATACTAGCATAACAAAGCACACAATGTGATTTGTTATGCTAGTATGTTTGTCACAGTATTTGAGAGCATTTCAAACGCACATACCAGTTATATAATGATTACATGATCTAGATTGGTACATGTATCTGGAATATTGGGACAAGGCTAATCTCAGACACCACACGTTGTTTTGTCTCTATCATTATATAGGTCTGGTTACAAACTTACTACACATATTAACATCTCAGAGCAAATTATATGAATATGTAGATACCCCGTTCCCGATCCCGTCCCGATATACCATTGCGTCCCTACTAGGCAGCTCGTAATATGCGAACACATTAACACTGATGGTAAAATACTGTGCAGCAACTCGCCTACAACATCTAAACTGTCTACAGGCCACAGTTGTCCCTTACCATCCCGTATGATTCTTCGCTGTTTTATCCCGTAAAAAATCTAATCTCAAAGTAAGACATTACATATATGCTTGTTCACTTATGTATAGAGGGAAAAAAATTTATTTAATTTTTGTATATAATAGCAATAAAAACGTGTATTTGGATTGTAAGAGCAGATTCATACAAAATGGTAACAATCAGGTAACATATTTTGCCTCCGGATTGACCTTGAAATTTGAAAGAATAAAAAATTATCCTGATTGTAAAACTTTCTTAAATCGATTTTTTATATAGTAGGATAGATATAAGTAATAAAACTGAATGTTAGAATATGTAGTGATTTTATTTAACAGTTTGACTGTTCATAAAAAAATTAGAAGCCAGCCGAAGGCCAACTTTAAATTTCGTGTTATTTAGCTTTAAATATATTCAAATATTTCATAGAAAACTTTATTATTATTATAAGTGTAAAAAAAGGGGGGAAAAATTAACGCCTAGAGGCGTGACGGGCACTCAAACCGTTGATAAAATATAGGCTTACTGACACCCTTAACACGCTAATGCTTGTGTTAAGGGTGTTAGTAAGCAATAGTAGTACGTAGTATATTCTGAAGTAGGTAATCGGTATACATACATATCGTCACTGCCTAATGCCACGATCCCTACATTCCTGCCTAGCTTCCTCCACATTTATCATTCTCTTCATTCATACACGCTGGTTGCGGAGATTCTTGACACCACCCTCGGATAATAGGCGAGCTATTTGGCCGTGAAATGTCAACCTATGTCTCCCCGGATCCCTACAGCCATCCACATTCGCATTATATATCTGCTTTGTCAATCTTTCGTCTTTCATTCTTTCTACATGACCGAACCATCGGAGCATGCCCTTTCTTATTTTTAAACCGACACTTTCTCTGATCATATTATTACGAATGTGGTCTGCAATCGTTTCCCCATAAATTTTGCGGAGCACACGCATTTTGACCGCATTTATCCTACTTTCATGCTGCTTCTGACATATCCAACTCTCACTTCCATAAAGTAATGTTGGGACAAGAAGTGAATTGTGCAAAGGGAGTCGAGCCTTATAGCTTAGCGTTATTTCGCTTTGAAGTAGCTTACTCAACGTTCCATTCACTCTATTCCTAGTACTCACTCTCGTTTCTACATATGCGATGTACCTTCCATCCCTGCTAAAAAAACTTCCAAGATACACAATTTAATTCACTTGTTCCAGCACTAAATCATCAACCATAACTCCGTAAACATACATCCGTTCTGGTTTCGTATCTTTCAAATACCATTATTTTGGTTTTCATTGCATTCAAATGTAGGCCCCTTTCTTTACAATCGTCTTTCATAACTGTGACCAGATGCTGCAGCTCAGATAATGAGGGAGCCCAAAAGTACAGCATCGTCTGCATACCACCACCAACACTCCCTTGACGCTAATTGAACTCGTTCCCCATGAATGCTCGGTAATTTTAAGCTTGTACTCTAGCAAGGCAACCGACATGGCGATCGACGAGTACATCCATATAATATAAGTATCAAATAAAAGGTCGGTCGGAGTCGGTTTTTAATGACCTTATTTTTATTAATGTTTTCGTAAATACAAAACAAAGCTCTTTAGTTTGTGAAAGTTTATTAGAAATGAAAGGTTGTACCTAATGGTGTAATGGTTGTTGAGCTTCTTGCAGAATTTGTTTCCTGCCTACCCTACCTTCCAAACCAGAAGAGGTTCCACGAGTACAATATGTACAAGAGAATCTAAATCCAGATATCGTAAAACAAACTTAATAGTTAGTCGTATTCCGCTTATTTACATATCGGGAGCTAGCATCGCTTTGAAATGTCAAACATTATTGCAGAATCAAGAGACAGGTTGGCCAATCGCACGGCGACGATAACGAACCACCAAGGGACGCGTGCGCATCGATTAATCGCCTCCATTATATAGCCAACATGGTGAAGTTTATAAAGCCGTACTGTTTGTTTACGAACGCCGTATGGTAATTGAAATACAGGAAATCTGTGCCGAAACGCCATTAATTGGTTCAGTTGTTTGAATTGGCTCAAATTGCAACCGCTGAGGAGATAATCGTCTAAATGGTGGTAACTAATCAAGGATTTTCTTATGGAAGTTCAATTTGTATTAAAACGGTAACCACACAGAGGGAATAATCATACATTTTACAGCTTTCTTCTACAGAAACACTTTCTTTTAAATACACAGTGAAGCAACGTTTGTGTGGTAATGTTAGGACGAATTGGGTGATGGAGCATTATTTGCGACGTGTTTTCCTGGTTAACAGAACAATTTTAGCCTTAGAGTAGCTCTATGAATTTTTCAAAAAGTCTTAGTTTTCTACTACAATGCTAAATAGCAAGAATAAAGTGTAAAGATGAAATAATATTATAATTAATAATAGTAGTAATTAAAGATGAATTAATAATCCGGATAGGTATAGTATGAATCAAAATTATTATTCACTTGATTATTAAAATATACGATCTGGTATATAATATGGTACTTATATAAAAATGTGTCACGATCTATCCCCTCTGAAACCATGGAGAACTGACTCTGATCAAATTTCTTAACTATATGTAATTTGTTCCAACTTTTAATATCTAATATGCATGGTAAAACTCAGAAGCCATTAAAAATGTAAGCATATGAATGTATAACTTTCCGAATTTTAAAGAGGTTTTCGTGTTTTGTGACAAACTGTATGATTATGCGAAGTTTTCAATCTATTTACAATAAAAACAGAAGGTTTTTAATTTAATTGTTTGTGTTTTTTATGTTTGATAACTAATTAGGTAGGTGGGTATTTGAAAGCGGGTATTTCTGTTTAGTTCTATCAAACTTGATCAAGATCTGACAGGTCGTGTTTGTGAAATATTTAATGCGTATTATTGCGTATATGCATATTAGAAATATTTCAGAAAAAAATATATATTGATATTATCTAATTAAAACTTTAGAGAATGTTCATGATTTTAAAAAGACACTAGTATATACCTTGCATCAGTTTAAGGAAAAAGTCATTGTCATGGTCCAGTTGGGAGATACATCTTCAATTACTATCTTCTTTATTAATCAAAGTTTGGGGCAGTCTATGTTCTACGATAGAATATACAACATTAATTTATAATGAAAATTCATATAATATGCTACTTAGGTAAAATTATTCAGTATTAACTTGCAGTTAAATTATTCATTCATAAGTCTTAAGACGGCAGCTATGAACTAGTTGCTATCAGCATTAAGTGGGTTAACTGTGTTTGTGGTATATAACAATACTAATAATACAACATAATATAATATAATTACATAGTTTATGATAAAACCAATGACATATTTATTAGAATCAGCCATTACTTTCCAAAAATAAATATAAAGATAAGTATTTTGCAAACTACCACCAATACCTAGACTTGATTCAACTGTATATATACTACTAGCTCTACAATTGAGGAGTGCAGAGTAGTTCTCATGATGATACTTTGATTGGGATCGAAAAGAAAGATATTAAGAAAAGAAAGATATTAAGCTTCTTATTATCTCTTTTCTTAATATACTAGACTACAAGCAAATAGTGGTAGTAGCAGTTACTGTTACACACCATACCCTCTAAAACAGGTCACATCACTGGTGCACATTGAAATATAGTTATGGGAAAATGTAAGATCCTGATGAGTTGTACAGCAAACATCTAGTCATGATAACTAATAGTGAGCTATGTTCACCTTTTCAAGATGCTTGACAATAAATGATAACTTAACTATAACTATTCTACATGAGTCTAGAACCAAGAAAGCTTTTTTTTATTTTTTTTATGGGGTAAGACAACAAACAAGCACACGGGTCTCTTGATGGTAAGAGACATTATAGCACTGTGGTTTACTAGTGTCTAAAAGTTTATGGGCTGTTAGACCTAATGTGTAAGTCTACCTGATAGCCTTCCCTCCAATTCTAATCCTATATAATTAACTGAGTTTATATATATATAATATACACCTACCTAGTGCTTTAATTTTTTTATTTAGTTTGTTTTAGTTGCACTGGTTACATGTGTCTATTTAATATAAAAAAATGTTTATTATAAAAATTGTTTGTATTCACATACCCTGATAAGATGTCGACAACATTATATTTTAAAGCTACATTACGTAATACAACTTCCATAATAGTTACTATCAGTAGTGGTTGTATTTAAATTATTATAATATTAAAAAAACTCTTATTCACAGTAATATTACACCTGATGAGTTAGTTCGTACTGAATTAGCATCTCATTAACTGGACAAATTGTAACAGATTTTATTACAATTGTAAAGTGTGACCTAGAGATAAATACATCCTGTATTTATCCCTTACCCTTATTCAAATAATACAAAAATGTACGCTAATTTTTGTGGAAATACTGCAAACTTATCCTATTATTAATTTGATAAGGTAGGTAATTCAAAAACCCATCGTCTAAAGTCTAGACCAATCGAAATTTGGCATTACTTTATGGTGTTAAGAATACATAATATACATTTATTCCAACACTTCTCAGGCACATGTAAAATCAAACAATAATATTAATTTGGTTTCTACTCTTCCTCACTCAAAAATTACAGTTTTAGTATTAGCATCAGTACTTACAATCTTATATGTAAGAATTACAATTGTTGTAGTCAATAAACAATCATATATAATACTAATATAACAAAAATTATTATTGAGCATTTTTGTTTGTCTAAACCTGTAAAATACCCTATCCCAAGTGGAAGATTATAATTTATTTTACAATTCACTGTAGCTTTCAGGTGTCATGAAAAAGTGATTGTAATTCTGAGAAAAATTTGAAAAAAAAAAACTGAAAAAAATCCTAATTGTTTCCACAACCTTCGCCTTATGCTAGCAATGCCATGGTAATAAAGCTATTATAGATTAAGCCCTTATATTAAAATTATTATGCCTTTTTTAACTATTCTATTTATAGTCATAAATTAAATTTTTACAAATTTATAATTTCATTAGAAGCACTAGATAGGTACTATAATTAAAATATAGGTACATATAACCAAATAAAAAAAAATGGTCTCTTGCAGATGTCAAAATTACATAAGAGTCAAGGTGATTTACTCCACAAAATGTCAATGATAAACAAGTTTGACTTGATATATCTAGCTGCCATATGGCTATTTGGGTTAATTGCTATATTTTGGCAATTTCTTTCATCTAGATTAATGTTGATAATGGGCTGTTAAATTGTTATTTACTAGCAATTGGCTGTACCTTCACCCACATAACATACTCCCAGTAATATATTTTTCTACAGGACCAACTTTAAAAAAGAGAGTAACTATATAAAGTTAATATAGTACAGTAGATCTCAATAGCTATTCAAGAGAATGATTGAAAAAGTTTAGCGATAGCGAGATTTTAACTAAAAAAGAATTTCAGTGTATGTATGTGAGTTTAGTTTAAATAATGAAATTTCTACATAAAAAGGCACGATTTATACAAAAAATGAATACAAAATATGACAAATTTACATTGAAAAATGTTATATCAAAGTTATTAAATAACTGATAAAAATTATCTTCTTTTGATTCAAGCCATTTGCAGATTTTTTACCAACAACTTTTTATAGTTCATATTATTGAACCAAATACATAATCTTCAATTTAATTACATCTTTGAATGTAATTGGAATTCATAATATACCAATTGCTCTTAAAGAATATTAAAAAAAGAGTATACTCTATTTCGCATAGACCTTTGCAAGCATTTCTTGAGATGTGTCTATATAGTTCTAAAATTTACCAATGGATCATCCGATATAAGGGCTCTTTACTATTTTTATCACCGTAAATTTAAGAACCTTGGTGGCTTAATAGTGGTGGTGGTGGTGGCTCTTTCGGCTATTTCGGTAGTCCAGATTTAGAGCCCACCATGTACCAATGAGTTTTTCTAACTTAAGCACATTTTCTGGGTGCTCTTACGATGAAGGCAAGCATAGTTAGGAAACCATGCATTTGTGTCCAATATGGTGATGGACTTGCCACCTGTAACTTTGCAGGACCTAATATTGTTGGTTAATTAATTATGGATGCATACTTCCCTTTCAGGGATATTGATGTGTGGTGATGGTGGTGTTGTTGAGGGTGTGATGATTCTCACAGAAATAGGAAATACATAACCAAAAACCTTCAGGAGACAGCCATGCTCCTGGGGGACAAGTTTATTTCAGTTTTATTCTTTTTTACTGTCAATAAAATAAATACTGGCTGGTAACCCATACTGAGCTGTGATATCTTGTTTGATGCTGTCACTTTTTATCACACTAATAATGACATTATTGACTTTTTGATTCAAATTTTTTTTCTAAAGTTTTCTTTTAAAACTCATATAGTGCTAGATGAGCCAAATAAATTCTGACCCAAGTAATCAACAATGTACAAATCAAAGGAACCCAAAAATTAAAAAATATGACATTAACTACTGTATTTATTTGAATTTGTAAGAAAAACAGATGTTCTATTTTTTCTAAGTTTAGTGGATGTATAAGGCAAAAACGATAGAATAGAGGCCCAAAATATTGCTATAGTCCTATTATATTTTATTACTTGGAGTTTGGTGGAGATGAACAAAGTTGTTATATTTTATGAACTACTGCTTCCTGAGTTTGCTTTTTGCTATTTGAGTTACAGAATTTTAAAATAATGTGTTTTGAGGGATTTGATGAGATTCAAGTTATACACTGTAATATTGTCTTATTTTTGTACATAATTAAAGATGTTCTAATACAAAATTATATATAGACCCAGCCAAATAAAATATATCAGGATGGCTTTATAATGGTTCAAAAATCAACATTGTTTATTAACCCAATGTTAACTTATATTAAAGGTGTTTATAAATTATAAATATTAATTCATAACTGCCTCTACTCCTGATATTAGATTACAATGTACAATTCAATATAATTTTATGACAATTGCCCACTGGGCAGACATTTTTTTCACACATTTTTAATTGTCAGATCTTTTTCTACGTTCTTGCCAAAACGGTCATGGTCATCATATTTAGTTAGTTTATCAAAGCCGCTTCACAATTCGCCGCCATTCATCTCAAACTGCTGCCTGTTTTTAGGGTATTGTCTCCAAAGGGCAAAAATGGGGCCCGATTACTAAGACTTCTCTGTTCATCTGTTTGTCTACCAGACTGCATGTGATGAACCTTTATAGCTAGGAAGTTGAATTTTTACAGATGATGTATTTCTGTTGTCATTTTAACAACAAAATAAAAACCGAACATAGTTAATGTTTAAAGGGGGCTCCAGTACAAAAAACATGTTTTTTTTACCATTTTTACACATAATGGTACAGAACCTTCCATATTGCTGCTTGGATGTTTTTTTGTAATGTAATTTTATTTTTATTAAATTCTCAACTTTAGCTTCAGTGGACTAGTATGCTACACTTTGGGCTTCATTGTCCAGGTTCGAACCTATGAGTTGTACCATACCATATGTACCAATGAATTTTCTACATAAGTAGATTTTATGAGTGCTCTTGCGATGAAGGAACAAATTGTGAGGAAATCTGGGATTTGAGCTCAATATAGCAATGGATCCACTGGTCACCTACCATTTCATTACAGGAAAGCCATACTCAAAATATTTATGTCTTACTAATTTTTGCAATTTTTTAGGTAACTTAGACAACTTTATCTTGATTGTTTTAGTAATTTTAATCAAGCCATGATGGTGTAGTTGTGAATGTCTTTCTGAGAGTCCAGGTTTAAGCCCCATCATGTACCAATGATTTTTTTCTAATTTACCTACTTTTTGAGTGCTCTTATGGTGAAGGAAAACATTGTGGTACATCTGGATTTATATCTCCAAATTCGACCTAATCTAAAATTAGCCTTGTTACCCTTCTAGACTGAATAGGTCAGATAGCAGTCACACTGTGTGAAAACTGATGCTTTTGTCAAATCTCATAAATTAGGTAGCCCACCCTGAAATTACTCGACACAAAAACAGGATAAGACTAAGTAGAAGAAGGCTATAGTCAAGTTATGGAATTAATAAAAACTGAAATTAAGAGGCAAAGAATAAGAAGGCAAAATTAAGAATATTGGCTTGCAGACCCAATATTCTTAATTTTGCTATCTTACCCTCAAGTTTCTATCTTACATTCAGCACCACTTTTATTTTTTATTGAGTTATGTTATTTGAATAAGGTGATAATGAAGATACAACAATGTCTTGACCATTCTTGGTTGGTCCTTCCAAAAAATTTCTTTATGTTTCTTGAATTCATTAGAGGATAAGAAGGTATGAGGTAATAGAATATCATACACACATTCATGAAAAATTGCAAAACCCAAAACATTAATAATAAATAATAATTTAAATGCTAAGTAAGATCACAAATTTAGATTTTATTATTATCTAGTTCAGCATCAGGAAATTGTTTTGTTTTTTTCTTATTGTAAAGCTTTAACAATAATTCTAATTATTTGTCTTTATTATAAATATATTACTTAGTGAAACTTCCACGGTAATGCTTTATGTTTATACATAATATTTTGAAATAAGAGATTTTAAAAAATAAAAACTATCTTGACGTAGTTATGTGTCAATGAAATTCAGTCAAGCCTACTTTTAAATATAATAAATGAATAAAAATTATATCACATTACTCAACTTTAATTAGAAAACTTACATACTCATAACAAGTGATTAATAAAAATATAGGTAATCTTTCACTGTAGAGCACCATCTCTTTCCTTCAAACTGTGACATACATACAGCTATCTCATTCATTCCCTTCACTTACTGAATAAGAGAAAGTAGCAAAGTAGAAACAAATGTTTTTTGATTAAATTCCTTTCCTAACATCCTAGATACTCTTATTTATTAGAGGTACAAAAATAAAAAACCAGAGTAAGATAGGTATTCAAATACACCTATGTTATTGTGCGCCTAATGACAATAAACAAGTTTATGATCTGTAATAACCTACACCTTTTTTAATATATCGCCAGGAAAGTAATCTATTTCACGTCGACACTCTAGATAGTAAATAATATTTTGTGAATGAACGTAAACACAGTAAACAAAAACAGGTATACTAACCCTTTCTTCATGAGCCAACTTTTGTGGCCCCAGTTGTATTAGGAATGTTCCAATAAAGAAAACACTCATCCATTTTATAAACACTTGATATCACACTAAAAATACTTATGTTTCCACTACTTGTCACAATCAAAATATAATTCCACTTTTCGTTGCGCTAAACGCAGACGTCATTGCCAAACAACTAAAGTGACGAGGTATTGCACGGAATCACATAGTAAAAGAAAACACTATATATTTTCAGGGCCATTGCATCGATATATCACAATTGTTATCACTTGACGTTATTAATATACTAATCACTTCGTCTTAATCGGATATTTATAAAAATAAAAACGTATAAAGCAAAAATTCATGTAGACAGTACTCGCGACGTTGCACACTCGTAAAAAACGTGCGATTTCATTCGTATACACATTTTCACGCACACACAAATGAATTACTACAGATAATACAACGGCCTATTTTTACTTATTATTATCATGGCAACATTACAATCATAAAAGTTTTAATTTATTTATTTAATATAAACTATAAATTTAACAAATATTAAAAGATCAATTAATATTTTTTTATTAATGTGGAGGTTATAGAATAAAAAACATTTTTTAAAGATATAATATATAGGTAGGTACTATAAAACCAGTAAATATATTACACTTTCAAAATAATACACTTTTCTTATGAACATGAATAAGAATGATAATGTATTCATCATTCATGACACACAAGTTGATATAAATATTATAAAACGTGTAGACTTCGTGTAGATATATTACCTATGTAACAAGTCCTTAAATTGAAGATATTAAAAAGAATTGGAATAGGATAATATTCTAGGACGCCTTTGTACCCTTTTTTGAAATTTTCTCTTACTAAGTATTTCATTTTGTTTTTGTAGGCTATTTATATTATGATTATATAAATATAAATTTAGACTTGTGTTTTTATCATTTGCCACTGTTCATTTTAAGTGTCATCATTAATGGCTCGGCTTATCAAGGTAAGACATAAGAGGGGCGAGAAATGTCTAACAGTATTTTTATTTTGCCATAACGCGGAGCCGAAACGTGGAGTCATAGACACGAGAGAGTAGTCGTAACTACACATTCATGACTAGCATTCCAACCATCATCATCATCATGATTTGAACCGCATCATAAACGTTATTGAAATCTTTATCAGCTTTTTTATGGAATAAGGAAGCGAACAAGCACACGGCTCTCCTGATGGCAAGAGACAACCGTGGCTTATAGACACCATGTTTTTGTAGGTGCGTCGCTTTCCTGTGGCCGGGTTGTTAGGCCCGGTGTGCAAGTTTATCTGCTACCCTACTCTCCGGACCGGAACACAACGTCATTACGGCGGTGGAAATAGGTAAGGCGGTGGATCCCTACCCGGGCGAGTTGCTGCACACTACTCTACCACCAGTGGTCTTGTTGTCAATGACCTAGATAACCTATGCTCGCCTCTTACGAGCTGCCTGGTAGAAAGGCAGATGGTCTATCCTACACAGAGGACCCAGACCAGCACGGGGGAAAATTCAGCTGTGAATTACTTATCCACATTGTGTATTTCATTTCTCAGGTGTGTATTTTTACCATCAGGCGAGTATTTCTAATCATTTGGCATGTAGGTAGAACAAATAATTGTATATTTTGTATTTAATACATATTATCAGGTAATCCACCTTCTGATTGCACACAATTCATATTTTTAGTTGGGTTAACAGATTTCTTGGTTCCGTAAACACGACCAGTGGCGACGCCAGTCTCAGAGTTTCGCTTTCAATGTCCAGCCAGTACCTATCCTACAAATATTATAAAAGCGATAGTTTTTAGATATGGATGTTTGTTACTCTTTCATGAAAAAACTACTTTACGTACTTGGATGAAACTTTACAGTAAGGTAGCTTATTTACGAAGATAACAAATAGGCTACTTTTTAACCAACTAGGTATATTAAAAAGAGTGTACGTTTTACGCAATAAATATGATAGGTCGAAAAAATTCTGCTCTTTGAAAGTTATCTATGTTATAAAAATAATTTATGTCGGCGGAAACCTAGTATTTAATATTTATTTAAGTAATATAAATACACATATTATATCCATATTTCAGAACTTGGATGTTTGATAATTTTATGTTGCTTTTCTATAAGCATTTTTCTATACAAATTTTGTATAGAGGTTAAGATTAATGAATGAGGGAATGCGTATGGGTGACCAGGTTGTGAACTGCCTGCTTTATGCAGACGATGCTGT